>NW_021024628.1:2583420-2633128 GCF_004153795.1 Camellia sinensis
GTTGGTCGTGTGTGCCAAGTTTCATACTAAATCCGGCTCTAACTAGCCCCGTCTTCTCCCACAAGTCTCTCGTGCCTAGGCGGTCGTGTGTGCCAAGTTTCGTGCTAAACTGATGCCGTTTGGTGATTTTGGGGCGTTAACTCCTCGAATTCAAGTTTCTTAAGGAAGTAGTTTGCCTAAAGTGAAATCCGGCTCTAACTCCCTCGGAAGAGAAATCCATTAAAGATGAGCCAAAACGGCACTTGCAAAAGAGTCCATGCTTACAAGTAGAGCTTACCCTAATCAAAGGAAAAATGAGCAAATAAATACATAAGCAAAGCTAAAAATAGTATCAAAGACATGATCATACATGATCCTAACCCGTACTGCAAAGCAGAAGCGATCATAAGAGATTAGCACTAGGACTAGTTGGAGATACCACAAAAGCTTCACTCCAGAGAGAGTAAGCTAACAGATCACACCCATGGAACTCAAACACACAGAAAAAACAGAAATAAAATTAGAAAAAGTGAAAAAAAGAAAACCAAAGCTGAGATCTGAGGAAGAATCAGATCTGGTGGAAGGAAGGCCACGGCGTGGTGGTGGTGGTGTCGACAGCGAGAAGAGGCGATAGGTGGCAGATCCGTTGTATCGTGGGTGTGGCGGCACGGAACAGTGGGAGGCAGCGGAGAAATGATAGATTGAGCTTCGGTCAAGAGGTGGAGGAGGAGAAAATGCAAATAAATTTCCACCCTAGGGGAAAGAAGAACCTCACAAGGAGGGAGAGAGTGGGAAGAAGTCTCCCAAGAGTTATTTTGCAGAAAATAAAAGAAAGAGGGGGAAGAGGAGAGAGGCAGCCCGAGAGAGGCCAGAGGCCCCCTCCAAAGCAGTAGCCCAAATGGAAACCCTAAGAGAGAAAGCTAGAGAGAGAAACTCTGGGTCTCTTTCTGTAGGTGGAAAATTGAGCATCTATCAAATTCTTGTTTAACCACTTATTTTCTTACATGATTTCTATGGCTCATAAGGATTTCAAAAGAATTTCCTCACGGATTTTTAAGTTGAAGCTTCTAACTATATATTTTATGTTTTTACAATTTGATTGAAGTTTTGAGCTTTCAATTGGCAAATTGGGTTTGTTTTTGAAGTTGTGATTGTGTTTGAAGATGGAAATTCATGTCCGTATTTTTAAGTTTTCTTGCATGGCTTAAAGAATTTTCCATGAAAGATGAATTTGGAACTCAAACAATATATGTTCTATGATTTCATATTTTAATTAAAGTTTGTGCTCTTTTAACTGAAAATTTGGGTTTCGTTTTGTAATCATGATTTTTATTTGAAGTTGGGAATTCATGATTTTTATACTTGAATATGCTTCCGTCCAAGAAATTTGATCATCTCATGGACAAATTAATTTCGTACACATGATCTTTTACTTGGTCTCTCATAATTTCAAAAAAATTCTCATTTAAAAGCTTGAATTGAAGCTTGAACATACATTTTATGATTTATAATTGCTTTACATATTTTCGGTTATAAATTGAACAATTGAATTTGGTTATAAACTTATGGGTTGTATTTGATGATTGAAAATTAAAGTCCAAGCTTATTTTTGTGGATTTTGGGATTGAATTATACAAAAAAGAATGAAAGTTAGAACTGAGCCAGAGAAACCAAATAGAAATCAAGTAATCGAATTGAATAGAATTGTAAGAGTATGAATGTAATTGAATTGTTGTGCTTGAATTTATTTGTTTAGGTCAGACGCCGCATCGTATTGCAACTTTAGCACGTATTTTGAGAAGCCCGCTACGAGTAACACTGTTGTAAAGCTATGTTCCTTTATAATTATTTTCTGATTGATAAAAATGTATTGTTTTACTGAAATGATAATGTTTATTGATGAATGATTGTCCTATTTTGCGAAACTGTACGCGTGTTATTGCTATTATTATTGTTATTGTTACAGAGATTTCTATCAGTTCCAATCCTTGGAACTATTGTCTATTGTTTGATAGCCATCAATTGATTGATCGGTCTTTAAGACCTATTGTATTGTTGCTATTGGATGTACCACAAATTTTCATTTAAAAGCTTGAATTGAAGCTTGAACTGAAGCTTGAACATACATTTTATGATTTATAATTGCTTTACATATTTTCAGTTATAAATTGAACAATTGAATTTGGTGATAAACTTATGGGTTGTATTTGATGATTGAAAAATAAAGTTCAAGCTTACTTTTATGGATTTTGGGATTGAATTATACAAAAAAGAATGAAAGTTAGAACTGAGTGAGAGAAACCGAATAGAAATCAAGTAATTGAATTGAATAGAATTGTAAGAGTATGAATGTAATTGAATTGTTGTGCTTGAATTTATTTGTTTAGGTCAGACGCCGCATCGTATTGCAACTTTAGCACGTATTTTGAGAAGCCCACTGTGAGTAGCACTATTGTAAAGCTATGTTCCCTTATAATTATTTTCTGATTGATAAAAATGTATTGTTTTACTGAAATGATAATGTTTATTGATGAATGATTGTCCTATTTTGCGAAACTGTACGCGTGGCATCCGTAGCATATTATTATTGCTATTATTATTGTTATTGTTACAGAGATTTCTATCAGTTCCAATCCTTGGAACTATTAAGCTTGTTTGATTCTAATTTTGAGAAAACAATTTTTAGAAATTTTTATTGTTTTATTTTTCATATTTTAATGCTTTCAATGAATTTTTTAATATTTTAAGTAATGCTTTTTTTAATTTTTAGACACACCTAATATAAACACACTTAAAAAGTATAATATTTGTGAAAAAATCTTTAAGAAATACACTAAATACCAAAAAATACAAAAAAAAAAAAAATGAAAATTTAGTACATTTTCGTATTTTTGTGTATTTATTGATTTTTTAAAATATTTTTTCACAAATACTTTACTATTTAGATACATCTAAGTAAAGTGTATCTAAAAAAGTAAAAAAATTACTTAAAATTTTAAAAATATTCACTAAAAACAAAAAAACTCAATTTTCAAAAAACTGAATTCAGAAAACTGAAATCAAACACACTGATTGTTTTTGTATTGATGGCCATCAAGTGATCATTTGGTCTGTAAGACCTATTGATTGTTTTGTTATGGGATGTACCACGCATAACTATTGTGTGAGTGAATTTCCGACCACACTACCAACTCAGTATTTAGCTGGAGAGCACTGGCAGAATAGATGGTGCCTGAATGACCTGCAACAGAAAGAGAAGATTCCGGCGGTGGTTCGTCCACCCGAGGGCACTCCGACGATCAAGTCAGTAAAGTATTCTCAAAGATAATCAATAGTACATAACTCACTGTTCAGAATATAAATTACGTACCTTAGACTCATGGGGATGTCTCTCTTTTATAGTTAACTCAATCCTAGTCCCAATAGAAGCCTTGCTTCAATGGACTTTTAGCTCAGTGCTTATCATGGACTCTTCAACAGATAAAGATAAACTCCCTAAGAGTGTTATCCTTATCCATACTGAAGTCCTTCCTCATTCTAGGACTCTTGTGCCTTATCCGCTTATTCCGGATTCCGATATCTTCGGAGGTAACTTCGGCCTAGCCGAGATCACATCGGCGCGTAACCAGAACACGTGGCACCTCGGCCGACACGTCAACGTCACCTTGGCCACGTGTTGGTACTCAGAAAATATATCCCCACAACTACCCCTAGGTTCTATTACCTCGGCAAGCATTCTGAGGTGATGGAACCTATATCAGTACTTGATTCTGGTACGTCGGCTTAAAATCTAGCAGCCGAGATCATTTGTAAAGGCCGACATGTCGTTTTTAAAGATCAAGAATTCCAAGAGTTCCCTCACGCGTATGAGCTGTCAAGCATAACAACTCAACCGTTTTAGCCACGTGTTTTCCGTTTACTGGATCGTACTCAGTGCGCGTTTGTAAGTCATCTTGTGCCTGCATGCGCCATCTGACAAATCCGTCATTCTAGGCTCATCAATTCCATTTTGCCGCCTTTTTGCGTTTTTGACAAAACTTCCTTCATTTCCCTGTCTTTTCACTCTTCTCCATCATTTTTGAGGCTTTCTTTCTCTCTCTAGCTTTTTCTTCCAAATACTCCATTGCTCCTTTCATGAAGTTTTCTGCGACCAACTTGTCTTTCTCCTCCGGCGAGGTGTCTGCCGTATTTCCGTGCTTCCGACTACCGCTTGATCCCGGCGAAAATTTTCTTCGGTTTCATTTTTCTGGTAAGTCACTGTTCTTCCTTATTTCAGTTCTTGATTTTTCCTCACGCTCTGCCATTTTTGCGAGCTTGCTTATGTCTTTGACTAGTTTAATCTGTTCATGTATTTAAGCATTGTTGCCTTGCGATTCTATTTTTGCCTAAACCTTTCTTGAGTATTCACACACTGTTGACACATTTGTTTTTACTGTTGCCATTGTTCTTGGCCTTGTACCCTTGCACACACTCTGTCACAGTGTTCTTGATGATTCACCACTATTCTTGATTCTGAATCATTGCTATTGTTTGTGTTTTCTGTATTTTTCTCTAGATTTTTGCCTTCAATCTCTGTTTGCTTAGACTTAGGTTTGAGATTTGCCTTAGAATACACGAATCTTAGGGAAAACTGAAACGAATCCCCCTCTGATCTTCACAAATTCTTACCCCAGCATGAACTTTAGGTTTTACCGAGGTCTTCTGAGCCTTTGCAAAACACTTTATTTTCAATTTATACACCTTCCCCCTAAGCCGACGTCATGGGTATGTAAAAGCATAGGGTAGACACCCCGACCAAATTAGAATACTTTAGGCGGGAGTTTTCTACCCTTGCCGACGTCCACCTCAGGTTGGCAGGGGAGGAGGATTCCATTATGCCCAATGTGAGCCTCATGCCTTTCTTAGTAGTGGCCTTTATCGAGTGTGGACTTAGGTTTTCACTTGACACCTTTTTTCGAGAAATCCTTCATTACTATAAATTGAACCCAATGTAGCTTGCCATCAATGCTTACTAAGTTATCAATGGTATAATAGCCTTAACCAAACAAGAGAATGCTAGGGTTACTCTTGCCGATATCCAGTACTGCTACACTATGTGTCGCCTGAAATCGGAAAAAGGCCACATCTATTACCACAAGCTTAGGTCCACTGAGTACAAGCTCATTGCCGACCTCCCAGACTCAAACAAGGGTGCTGGAGACGATTGCTTCATCGTCTCGGGCAACTGGGAGTTTCAGCCAAACGATGACCTCCACCTTTATCCCCTAAGCCGAACAGTTTTTGGGGAAGGAGATGGTAAGGGCCAAGTGTCACTTTTTCTTGCTCTCTTTTTAAAATTTTTAATACTTTGTTGTAACGTCTGTGCTCTTCTTTTTGCAGTTCTTCCTCAGCCACCAAAGGGCTTTCGTAAGTCTTTCTTCCCCAGCAAGGACTTGAAGAAGCTATTGGATTTGCCAGTCCACAAGCGGAGAGCCCCTCTGCTGCTCAATTTTATTCCTACTTACAAGTCGGTTCTTCCCGACATTCCAAAGAAGAAGAAGAAGAGTCAATTTCCTCCGTCTGCCACTACTCCTCCCATCACTTCAATATCTCGGCCAGATCAAGGATCGACCTTTGATCCAGCAGAGCAGCCGTCAACCTCGGCTCCATATCTAATCCCACCATCTCAACGCCAACGTCGCCATAGAACTACAATTTTTGCCGAGATGGGTCGCAAGAAAGCTGTCGTTGACGATCTTCTAGCCGACATCCCTGACTCAGTTGATGCTCAAGCAGCACAAACCCAGCCTCAACTAAAGCCAAAGCCAAAACGTCTGAAGAAGGCTTATCCCAAGGCAACGGTGACTCAGATTGATACTGAGGACACCTTGCCAATTTCTAAATTGGCCGAGAGCGATAAGACCCCTTCTGCTACCGAGAAGAGGCCCGTCGATGCCCAACCATCCGAATCTACTAGATCAAAGAGGCCGAGGTCATCCTTTGCGACCACCTCAGGCCATTAAAACATGATTTCCCCTGGGCCCCGCCAATTACAATCGACGACAAGCCGGTTAAGGCTGGTGATAGCGCCAACAACATTGAGGTCGGCGTTGCCCTTTCCACCGCCTTGCTGTTGCCTGAAGATCTTAATCGTAATGCTCAGATAAGCGAATACGAAAATTTTGCTTTGATGCTGCAGCATTCCATTCAAGTAAGTTCTATATACTTGATATTTTTCTTTCTTTCTCTTTTTTACACTTAGAAAATTTTCTAATAACTTCTGCTTTGTCCATTTTTCTTCAGGCGATCCAGCACGCCCACTCCTTCTCAATGTAATCTTTTGAGACAAGGAAGGAGTTGGTCGACAAGACTAGGGAGGTTACTAGTTTGCAGAAGGCCATAAAAATGACTGAGGCAAAAATGAAGATTTTGGCAGACCAGGCCGAGGCTGCTGTCAAAGCTAAGGATGATGCCGAAGAAAAAGCGGATGCCGCTGAGGCCATTAACAAAGTTCTTGAGGCCCAGAAGAAAGAGGCCGAAAAAAAGACGGCCGAGGCCCAAAAAGAACTCCAAGACGCCCTAGCCACAAAGGAGGCCGAGATCAAGGCAACCGATGAGAGGGCATATGCAGAGGGGGCGGCCGACGTCAAGGAGGATTACAAAAAAAAAAAGTGAAGCAGGCTTGCAACAAGGGTTTCACCCTTGGTTGGATGGCCACTCTAAAAAAGCTTGACGTTCCCGAGGACTCCCCCCTCAAGAAAGTCGACGTCCTACCCCTGCCATTCCCCCTCTACTCCAAGCCAATCCGAAGACGATTCTGAGTCTGAGGAGGAAGCTTTGGTGAGGAAGTCGAAGGAAGCTGCTGGGGCCAAGTCCCCTACTCCAAATGCGCAAGTCCTGGACTTGACTCAAGATGAGGAGGGTGAGGAGGTCTCCAAGGATGCTACTCCTGAGAAGGAAACATCGGACATGCCTATCGCCGACAAGAGCCTTGACCAAACCCTTCAAGAAATAGATGTCGAGCTCACGGCTGAAAAGGCCGTCGAGATGTCTTCTCAGCAGTCTTCATTCCAGAACCTTCATACCAAACTCTTCACCCATATAAGATAAAAACCCATTGGAAATAAAACCCCACTTTCATTCTGCTTTTCTGAGCTTTAAAGGTAGAACAACCTAGAACAACTAACACCATCTCTCTCTCTTTCTCTCTCTCTCTCTCTCTCTCTCTCTCTTCCCCCTCAATCTTTCTCTCTTACCCCCATATTGTCTTTCTTCCTCTTAATTACTCTATCCTCTAAATCGAATATGAAAAAACCCTAAATCAAAGATGAAGAAACCCGAAACCCAAAGTCAAACCCTAAGCACAAAGATGAAAACGAAGAAGATTAAGCTGAAGCTTCAGAATGCTGAAATCATCTGAAATCCATCAAGCATCTTGAAATCTAGGTATTTATTGTTTAGAATTTGCTTCAAATTTATTCAGATTACTTGGTGTTACCTTTCATTGCTCTTTTTTTTAAAGTTTTTAATACTTTGTTCTAATGTCTGTGCTATTCTTTTTGCAGTTCTTCCACAGCCACCAAAGGGCTTTCGCAAGTCTTTCTTTCCCAGTAAGGACTTGAAAAAGCTATTGGATTTGCCCGTCCATAAACGGAGAGCTCCCTTGCTTCTGAACTTCATCCCGACCAACCCTAGTGTTTGCCGCCAAAAAGCTCCGCCATTACCTTCTTTCTTACCCCATCCATCTCATGACCAGAAGCGATCCTATCCGATTTCTCCTCACTAGACCAGCGCTCTCTGGCAGGCCAGCCCGTTGGCTCCTATCTTTAGCGGAATATGACATCACTTGCAAAGCTCCCAAGGCCATCAAAAGTCAAGCGCTCGCTGACCTCTTGGCTCACTTTCCCAGTGGAAAACATGAGCCGCCCTCGGATGAATTGCCAGGAGATGAGTTCCAAGCGGCTGAAGTAAACACCGAAGGAGAATGGAGTTTGAGTTTTGATGGATCGTCCACCTCTAAAAGGGGAGGAGCTGGAATAGTCCTTGTTTCCCCAAATCAAACTGAAGTCAATTTGTCATATAAACTGGATTTTAAATGCTCTAACAACAAGGCGGAATATGAAGCCCTGATATTGGGGCTTATGGCAGCACTCCACCTAGGAGTAAGTCTCCTATGTATCAAAGGCGACTCTAATCTGGTGGTCAAGCAGACCAATGGAGACTATGCTATCAAAGAGCCCCCTTTGGCTTCATACAGAACCATCGTCCAAAGGTTGACAGACAAATTCGACACGGTAAGGATAGAACACGCTCCTCGCTTCAATAATCGACACCTGGACGCCCTCGCCACCTTGGTCTCTAAGGTGGAATTCTCGGAAGAATCAACCAAGATAGAAGTCCTGAAACGCTCCGTGCCATGTTCAGTAACAACTATCTTCCCTGAAAAAGAACCCGCCGATTGGAGAGCACCAATCATCGATGAGCTCCGTGCACCCTCAGGTAAACTACCTTTGAGTGAGACCAAACACTTCACGATTTATCAAGGAGTCCTCTACTATAGAAGGCCTGGTGGTTTATTGGCACGATGCATTGACCTTATCGAAGCCAAGTGCAAATTAGAAGGGGTGCACAACCGCTCATGTGGGACAGGAGATGTAAGCCTCTACAGGAGGCTACAACGACAAGGATCCGTGACAATTTTAGAGTCCCGAGCTGTAGTGACCCCAAATGAACAGAACGGGACTCATCCTCCCGGGGCGTTCAGGGACGTCTACAGTGCACAACCGCTCATGTGGGACAAGAGATGTAAGCCTCTACAGGAGGCTACAACGACAAGGATATTATTGGCCTACCATGGCCAAGGAAGCGAATGACCTTCAAGGGAAGTGCACCAAATGTCAAGAATTTCCTCCAAAGGCTGAATGCAACTTCACAGAAATCACCTCCGACTGGCGTGTGAGCTCACCATTCTCATAGATTATTATATTTTCTTAGCTCACCAACTTCATGGCTCACCAATATTTTATTAATTTTTGTTAGAATTCTTCAATTCCATAACTCTCCATGGGTTAGCTCACCATTCTCATAGATCACTAATATTTTATTATTATTTTCTTAGCTCACCAATTCATGGCTCACCAATATTTTATTAATTTTTGTTAGAATTCTCCAATTCCATAACTCTCCATATGTTAGCTCACCATTCTCATAGATCACTAATATTTTATTATTATTTTCTTAGCTCACCAATTTCATGGCTCACTAATATTTTATTAATATTTTGTTAGAGTTCTCCAATTCCATTACTCTTCATGGGTTAGCTCACCATTCTCATAGATCACTAATATTTTATTATTATTTTCTTAGCTCACCAATTCATGGCTCACCAATATTTTATTAATTTTTGTTAGAATTCTCCAATTCCATAACTCTCCATGGGTTAGCTCACCATTCTCATAGATCACTAATATTTTATTATTATTTTCTTAGCTCACCAACTTCATGGCTCACCAATATTTTATTAATTTTTTTTGTTAGAGTTCTCCAAGTCCATAACTCTTCATGGGTTAGGTCACCATTCTCATAGATCACTAATATTTTATTATTATTTTCTTAGCTCACCAACTTCATGGCTCACTAATATTTTATTAATTTTTTGGTTAGAATTCTCCAAGTCCATAGCTCTTCACGGGTTAGCTCACCATTCTCATAGATTATTATTATTTTCTTAGCTCACTAACTTCATGGCTCACCAATATTTTATTAATTTTTATTAGAATTCTCCAATTCCATAACTCTCCATGGGTTAGTTCACAATTCTCATAGATCACTAATATTTTATTATTATTTTCTTAGCTCACCAAATGTGATAGCTCACCAATATTTTATTAATTTTTGTTAAGAATTCTCCAATTCCATAACTCTCCATGGGTTAGCTCACCATTCTCATAGATCACTAATATTTTATTATTATTTTCTTAGCTCACCAAATGTGATAGCTCACCAATATTTTATTAATTTTTGTTAAGAATTCTCCAATTCCATAACTCTCCATGGGTTAGCTCACCATTCTCATAGATCACTAATATTTTATTATTATTTTCTTAGCTCACCAAATGTGATAGCTCACCAATATTTTATTAATTTTTGTTAAGAATTCTCCAATTCCATAACTCTCCATGGGTTAGCTCACCATTCTCATAGATCACTAATATTTTATTATTATTTTCTTAGCTCACCAAATGTGATAGCTCACCAATATTTTATTAATTTTTGTTAAGAATTCTCCAATTCCATAACTCTCCATGGGTTAGCTCACCATTCTCATAGATCACTAATATTTTATTATTATTTTCTTAGCTCACCAAATGTGATAGCTCACCAATATTTTATTAATTTTTGTTAAGAATTCTCCAATTCCATAACTCTCCATGGGTTAGCTCACCATTCTCATAGATCACTAATATTTTATTATTATTTTCTTAGCTCACCAATTCATGACTCACCAATATTTTATTAATTTTTGTTAGAATTCTCCAATTCCATAACTCTCCATAGGTTAGCTCACCATTCTCATAGATCACTAATATTATTTTATTATTATTTTAGCTCACCAACTTCATGGCTCACCAATATTTTATTAATTTTTGTTAGAATTCTCCAATTCCATAACTCTCCATGAGTTAGCTCACCATTCTCATATATCACTAATATTTTATTATTATTTTCTTAGCTCACCAACTTCATGGTTCACCAATATTTTATTAATTTTTGTTAGAGTTCTCCAAGTCCATAACTCTTCATGTGTTAGCTCACCATTCTCTTAGATCACTAATATTTTATTATTATTTTCTTAGCTCACCAATTTCATGGCTCACCAATATTTTATTAATTTTTGTTAGAGTTCTCCAATCCCATAACTCTCAATGGGTTAACTCACCATTTTCATAGATCACTAATATTTTATTGTTATGTTTCTAGCTCACCAATTTCATGGCTCACCAATATTTTATTAATTTTTTGTTAGAGTTCTCTAATTCCATAACTCTTCATATGTTAGTTCACCATTCTCATAGCTCACTAATATTTTATTATTATTTTCATAACTCACCAATTTCTTAGCTCATTAATATTTTATTATTAATTTTAGAGGTCTTCATTTTTTTTTTCCAACTCTCTAACATTTTTCAAACTCTCAGAAATCATAGCTCTCCTAATATTTTTATGGCTCACCAATTCCATAGCTCCCCTCAATTCCAATATTTTGTTCGAAATCTCCAATCTCATAACTCCCTAATATTCTAAGCGTGGAACTCCACTTTTGTAACTCCCTAATATCTTGGTCTAATATTTTATTTATTTTTCTTTTTTTTTATTTCCCGACTATTTCTCCAATATGTATCAAAATAATAATAATAATAAAAAAAAAAATTCTCGAACCCTTGCCTCTTTACCAAAATAATACAGTTTTATTATTATTCAACTCTCCAAAAGGCAGTCCTCTATTTTTGACTTATCTCGTTATTTATTTTATTTTATAGTCTGCCCCCTTTTCTTTTTCTTTGTTTCATCACAAAACAGACAAAACATATATATATATATATATATTATAGCGAATAAATAAACACATACATAGCCAATCTATGGGAGATTTGAAGCATACCTCACGGAAGACAACTACAAGAAGACGATACCCAGATTGTTGTTTAGGTTCCAACGCACCAGGTCCTCCTCACCCAACTCGCAACTGTGGCTCGCCACTACCCAACTCACCCTCCTCGTTTCTCACCTTCTCTATCGCCTGTCAATTACCGAGATTTTGCCCCTTCCCTCAAGAATCGATGATAGCAACTAACCCCCAAAATCCTTTAGCAAAGAAATCAAAACCCTAGCCTTCCTCTAATGTCAGCTCACACTCCTTCACTTCTGCGCAGAATCTTTGATCAAGATCCAAACCCACTTCCTTTGGCAAAACACTGTGTTCGCAGAACCTTTTAAAAATCGATTTCAAACATTGGCAATACAGATGACCAACCCCAGCGGCAGACCCAGAACCACCCTTACGGCTCACCGACGGCAACCTCTACGCTTCGCAGGTAACTCTCTTCCTTCTCGCCTCTCTTCTCTCTTCGTGCCTTCTCGGAGCTCGTCGGCGGCAAGCTTTTTCCCCTTCCACGGCTGTCAACCTTTCTCTCCCAGTTGAACTTTGGATTTTCTAGTCTTTCACTCTAAGTGGGATTCTAGGTTTTGTTTAGAGAGAAAACCAAAGGTATACCCAGACACAAATCTTCCCAAACAGTTTTCCTAATGGTATAGGAAACCTAGTTGCAGATAACCATGTCAATAAAACATCCTTGCACACCTTGGGTAAAGGGAGAAGACGTGGGCAACAACCGGATAATACACAATCCCTCTCTGATCCAGTTCAAAAAAAAAAAAAAAAAGGGTCTGCACAATGGATAAAAGGAGAAGTGGACGAAGTAACCAGAATTTGGACAGCTCTGGTCAAATTCAAAATACACGGAATACATAAAAAAAAAAAAAAATAAAAAAAAGGGGGTGAACTCTCCTTTCAAACAGTTTCGAACAAGCTAAAGTCATATACACAAACTTCTTTGAATTCAAAAAACATATATATATATATAAATAATAATGTGTATATATACACACATATTCAGGATTGCACCTTTCCGAAGATGAATCCTTAAACCAATCGAACTCTTTGCTACAGACTGCAAATACCTTAAAGCCTTCAAAAAGTCACTTTACTAATAGCTACACAAGCTATCACATTATACTGAGCAACTCCAAAATTAGTAGGTCTGCTCTAAACCTATAACTTTAATTTATGAGTTGTCTTCTTCATGGATCGCCCATTCCCAATGTAAAGCTGCAAAAGTTAGTAAATTCACCTCCTCTTTCCCAATGCAATCTCATCTTTATAAGAGAGCAAATACGGGACAGCAAAAAAAAAAAAAAAAAAACAGGCAAATTCATATCTACTCGCCAACATTCTCCTCTCAACTTCAACAACCCATTCTCTCTAAATGGCTTCTGGAGGAGAGAGGCACCGAGATAACACCATTTGGCGGCCAGTGAACAAGGCTCCAAACCCAAGAGGTCCAAGCTATAGAGCTTTAAGCTCCAACTCTAGAGCTTCAAGCTCCACTCCTACTCACCGTCGCCGCCCTGTATGTGATTTCTTTCGAAAGATGCTCTCCATGCCTCCATGGCAATTTCAAGATCTGCTATTCGAATCCCCTTGGATCCAACACCCAATATCTGCTCATACAGTTGTAGAGGTACCGGAAGAATTCCGGGGTAAAATAAGAGGATGGTACAAGGCACTAGCCATTCTAGAACTTTACACAATACCACTGTCCTATAGTTGGTTTTTGCGAAACGAAGAAATCAACCTCACTCTCCAAGGATCCACCTGCCAGGCAAATCAGGTATTAATCCCACATTTCGAGAAGATCCGTATCAATATCCTCTCATAAAGACCGACAGAGAGAGATCTAGACCACCACATCTCCATCATGTCAGCACCATTGGAAAACCCAAATGAAGATTTGGGACTTGGGTAGGACATAGAGAACTTTGCAGATCTCAACATAGGAGAAGAGAGCGCTTCCCATAACGCTCAGCCAAACATCTCCTACAACATTCCACTTAACATCCTCTTCTTCAACACTGAGGGCGTCGCTCGCCCTAACTTTCTCCAACACTACATGCACCTACATTCTAGCGGACGCTTCCACCTCGTCATCATCACAAACACAAAAAAAGGGAAAGCGAGGCTCAGTTCATGAGCCAAATCATGGGTTACTCCAACACCAAGACCATGAACCCACCTCCCAGCGGCATGGAAAGAGTAACGGGCGGAATTTGGTGCCTATGGAATGAAGCTGAAATCTCATGTGATGTAATAGAGATCCCGTGGAATCAAGCCATCGCCCAACAAGACCACATCTTTATCCGGCCGGCTCGCACCAAATGAAATTTAAATATAAACTCTCCATGAGCAATCCAAATGCCCCTATTGTATCAAAAGCCTAATTTTAGACGACTCTATCTGAATACTTGTCTGCATAAGTTAATATTTTTCAAAACTTTTTAACATAGTCATGTACAAATACTCTCATTAGCTATAAGAGCATCTGTACAGGGGGGCATTATTGTGGGTACTTGTATCAAGCTCAATATGTGGTAAGCCCTACAGGTGCCACATCACCAAAACCCCACCCACGTGGCAGACCAATAAGGCACCACGTCGGGCATGTCGTATGTTTACTACATGGCGAGCCCTACGGGCGTCATGTGCCAAGGCAGCCAAGACTATATGCTTAGCCTAAGCAGGAGCATATATACAAGCCCAAATATATCTATATATGAAGAGCCCTGCAACAAGCAGCACCATGGCCCCACAGGGCCCATGGTCCTTCATACCTTGCTCTGAGACCAAACAACAATACAATCAGCCCCCAGTTCACTTAGACTTGGATTGATAAACACTGGCTCTCCTAAAGATTGAAATAAACCCGCGGCCCATTCTCCTACTTGGTCACTTAGAAGCGAGCCCCTCTCCTAAACATTGAGATAAGCCCGCAGCCCATCCTCCTACTTGGTCGCCTGGAAGCGAGCCCTTGGCTCTCCTAAACACTAAGGTGGGCCCTAGCCCATTCACCTACTTGGATGCCTGGGTTGGGAGCAGGACCCAGGCACTACTGCTCGGGATCATCAGAGGATACTGGACTAGCGGCTGAAGTCATGGGATCGTCGAGATAGTTGTCTTCTTGCTGAGACAACTCCATCTCGACCAGGCTTGGAGAAGAGGCAACAATGACCTTACGTTCATGTCATCCGATGCATATACGAAACGTTACTTTCTTCCTGCCATGAAACGTTGCTCTCCGCCTGCCGTCAAGCCACAGACGGCAGAAGGGCTTATATCACTTCTGGCAGAGTTGAGGGGAACTAGCCACCTGTCCAACAGTTTGCTTGGGCTCCAATACTCCTGCAGCCTATATAACGTATCGTATATGCAGCGAGACATAAGAACAACAATACAACCAAGTCTCATGCTTAGACACCCTATCATACTTTACATTAGTGTTCAAAGGTCTATCACTGCCAACCTCTCCCTCTCCAAGCTTGCCTTGACCTCCTCCTCTCCACCTCCGGTGATCTCAGGCCATTGAAGTGCCTGCCATCTTCCCGGACTACCTCTAACCACACCTCTCACCCACACCTATATTTTTTTTTGCCACTCAAAATCTCTAACAACAAGACTCCAAAGCTGAAGACATTAGATTTGATTGAGAAAAGACCATCCAAAGCATACTCAGGTAATATATAACCACTGGATTCATGTATTAAATTGAATCATTTAGTAACCCTAAAGATATCAATGCATGCAACAACAACAACAACAACAAAAAACAAAAAACATAAAAAGATGTTTTGGTGCAAAGGCACATAAATTATGTTTTACTCACTAAGTGCCAACAATTCGATTTGTTGCTTGTGATCCATTTCCATTGAAAATTCTTGCCATCCCAAAATCGGAAATTTTTGGGTTCATATCTTTATCCAACAAAATGTTGCTAGTTTTTAAATCTTTTCATCTCTTTCAATGCAGCAGCCCAGTAGTCTCACAAGATTCTTGTGTTGAAGTTTTACTATGAGCATAGCCTCATTCTGTAATTCCTCCAATCCTTGTCCAGATTTTCTTGAAAGCCTTTTCACGGCCACCTCATATCCTTTTAGTAACTTTCCCTGATATGGAACCTCATTAATTTTCTTTGTATTCTTTGGAAAATTAGCATCAAATACTATTTGAAAGTAATATTTTAAGTATAAAAAACTCAATGCACCAATTGGGACTCCACTACTTAGTAGTGTTCAACATCCCAAAAGCATCAGTCAGTGATGTTGAATTTTACCTTGTAAACAGGTCCAAAACCAGCCTCTCCAAGCTTATTTGCATCAGAGAAGTTATCGGTAGCAGAAGATACACTAGTGAAACTAAACAACGGTAAAGCAACTTCCTTCTTCCCACCAATAAGATCCTTACTGGCTTCATTTAGTGTGCAGTTGGCAGCTCCAATACTTGTGCCAACATCGAATAACAGTAAATCCTCCCCTGCTTGGTCAAAAATACAGGGGCTAATTTTTATTTTTTGAATTATATTAGGGCATTTGAACCTATATAGAAGCACAATGACTAATCTTTAGTTACTAATAAAAATGCACACCTTTGTTTTGCGACTTTATCCTCCTCAACATACAATAAAGCAAGTGTCATAGAAACTGCAAGTGCTAGAATAAACCATTTCCACCTCTTCCTTCTTGAATCTGCAAAAAGAGTTCCAAAATCAATGAAATTAATTGTTGTCCCCATGCCACCAAAACAATTGCAACAATTCCATTATTCTTACCTTCACTAAGAAACGCAGAAGCAGAAAGTTTTAGATAGAAATCACTCCTATCAAGGTCATCATCTTTCAGTTGTTCAACGTTAAAGAGATCTTCACTCCATATTGAACACCCATCACTGCCGTAAGGAAAAGCAGAGCAAGAGCAGATATTGAAAAGCACCTCTATCTTGCAAAACTATCGGATTGAAAGGAAGTCTTACTTTAGGTATCCAAACAAACTGGTCACTCTGTCCATTGGCTTGACTATCATTGCCACATTGTAAAGGCGCTTTCCTCACACACCCTCCTGACACGTCTCCTGCAATCCAATTTCGCACAGAACAGGGTTCAAAACCCGGCAAACATTGGCAAAATGGAAGGGCCTTTTGACTGCAAATTCTAAAAGCCCCACAGTGGGCATAAACCTCACACTGCTGGATCGGTTGAGACCAAATCAAACCCCATTTATGAGTAGTTTCAGACCACGACAGCAGCTAAAGTTTCCCTGATACATCCAACACAAATATACTCGTCACGGAAGCATCAGTAACAGAGGAAGTGAAATTGCTCCACCACGGGCTGAAAACATAGGTGATGTGTATATTGCGAGCTCTCATATCAGGGATCATTGGGAAACTTTGTCCAGTCCATACCCCACTAGTCCAATACCTTTGAGATCCCTTCTTAATGAAGAACTGGTCGTGCCTTGAGGATCAAATTCCAGAGAGAAAACTCCAGGGCCAGGGTTTTCCCTGCTTTTCCAGTACATCAAAGACCAGGTTTTTCTATTTGATCACATTATAACCAAGCTTCATTCCAGGCAAGAGAGTATGTGAAGGGTAGTCAAAGCTTTGCCATAGTAACTCACCAGATGTCCCGTCTCTCAAAACAAGATTTCCTGAATCCAAAAGGGTAGCACTAGTGTTACCATTTGATGATATGTTAGTCAACATGTACAAAAATTTTCCCTTCACTATCGCGAGGTTTCCATCAGCGCTGATGCTAAGAACCGCAGAAGGATCTGTGAGTAGGTAATCTCGATTGGCTACCCAAACAACAGTTTGTACCGGTTTTTTTTTTTTTTTTTTTTTTGGTGGTGTGTTTGAGTGTCTTCTCTCTCCTAACCGAGAGTGAAAGAGAGAGAGACTGACATAGGCTAAAAAATTAAAATAATAATAATAAATCTAGAGTAAATACAGATATTTAAGGGCATTTGGGACCGCCTAATCTCTCTCTCTTCGTCTTTTTATAGCCTTAGAGAGAGAGGGATGATCTCCAGGTGTGTATTCTGGGTTTGATGGGCTCCGGCTGAGGGTGGCGCCATGGCTGGTTTGCTCTGTATACTCAGTATGTTTTGTGCCGCTGGTGGTCTTGTGCCGCCGGTGGTGTTGGTGTTGATTGTTAGCCTCAAGCTTCAACAATGGTAGCATGGTTTCGGCATTGGAGCTCGAGTGCATGGGTGGTCTGCGTGGTGTCGCCAGTGTTCATTCGGCGGAGCCACCGTCTAGCATGGCAAGTGTTGGTGGCGGTGCTTTCTTGCTCCTTCAATTATGGATTCTCCGTGATTCAGCTGCTGGTGTAACCAACCCGTGCGCTGTGTGTATGCAAGAAGAAGTTGTGTTGCATGTGTCCACCAACTTCACCAACCCAGCCCCCCTCAGAGAGAGAGAGAGAGATCAGGTTGAGGGAGAGAGCCGTGGGCCTCGTGTTTGTGTTGTCTGAGTGTTGTGTGTTTTTTTTTTTGGTTGTCTAGGTGGTCTCCGACAGGCGAAGTTCACCTGGTATCGTAGTGCCGGCATCGCTACAGTGAGCGTGGCAAACCCAGTGGCCGTGATAAGCCCACAATATTGCGCACCGTACCCAGTTAATCTAACCATCGTGAGGAAGCGCTCCTGACCATAACAGAGGGCAACTTCGCAGTCACCGATGACAATGGAAACATCATGTTCAAGATCAAAGGCAAGACTGAGTACCATCCATGGATTGGTGTTAGGAGGAAGAAGCATAGATGCACAAAGGGCAAGTGACCCTACCTTCATCCACCCATCTATCCAAGCAATCTCTGTGAAACACATGACTACAGTTGCACAGATCTTTGTTGATTTTATCAGCGGAATAGGTTGAGGTCTGGCGGGCGGCCAAGGCGAAGCTGCCGCCCGCCGGTGAAGCGAAATTACTAGGTTCTTAACCTAGCTCTGATACCATGTAAGGGTTTATGTATACAGAAAGAGAGAGAGCAAGTGAATAAATGAGATGTTATTGATATATTGAATGTTATACACGGTCTCCTTTATATAGGAGAAAATGGCCTAAGTGGTATACACACTATACAAAACAACATGATGGCCTAAAGGGAAAGTGGTCACCGAAAGGGGAAAGTATACACTAAGAAGACAACATTATTAAAGCTAGTTGGTGTTTTACAGCTAATATATATATGCACTAACATATAATACATATACTACAGGCCTTTTGACTGCAAATTCTAAAAGCCCCACAGTAGGCATAAACCTCACACTGCTGGATCAGTTGAGACCAAATCAAACCCCATTTATGAGTAGTTTCAGACCACGACTGCAGCTAAAGTTTCCCTGATACATCCAACACAAATATACTCGTCACGGAAGCATCAGTAACAGAGGAAGTGAAATTGCTCCACCACGGGCTGAAAACATAGGTGATGTGTATATTGCGAGCTCTCATATCAGGGATCATTGGGAAACTTTGTCCAGTCCATACCCCACTAGTCCAATACCTTTGAGATCCCTTCTTGATGAAGAAATGGGCGTGCCTTGAGGATCAAATTCCAGAGAGAAAACTCCAGGGCCAGGGTTTTCCGTGCTTTTCCAGGACATCAAAGACCAGGTTTTTCTATTTGATCACATTATAACCAAGCTTCATTCCAGGCAAGAGAGTATGTGAAGGGTAGTCAAAGCTTTGCCATAGTAACTCACCAGATGTCCCGTCTCTCAAAACAAGATTTCCTGAATCCAAAAGGGTAGCACTAGTGTTACCATTTGATGATATGTTAGTCAACATGTACAAAAATTTTCCCTTCTCTATCGCGAGGTTTCCATCAGCGCTGATGCTAAGAGCCGCAGAAGAATCTGTGAGTGAGCATTCTCAGTTGGCTACCCAAACAACAGTTTGTACCGAAATTCTTTTGTACCATATGGCCACATAGTAATTCATTGTAGAGCTCCCGTTCCCAGGACTGAAGAATCCCAACTCAAAGACATTTCCTGCAGATGCAATGGTGTCGGAATCGGTGATTAACTGTCCTGGTAAGATTGTATCTGTTGAGGCATCAGCAAGCCACAAACATGAAGAAATTAACAGGAAAACAAAATGAGCATATGTTGTCATCCTTGTATTATTGGTGTTAGCCATTGGATTTTCATGGTCGACTCCGTAATATATAAAGTCCATAGCATATGCTTGTTAGCTCATTCATATACAATGGTGGACGCATTTCATAACAGATTAAAATTCTTTGGACAATTTTTAAAAGGATTAAGTTTCCGTCAGTACAAGCCAACATCAGAATTAAAAAATGTGGAATAATATAATTAATATAATTTCAGACATGTTCTGCCTTATAAATCCACAAACCCACCTAGGAATCTACCTTAACTTTTCTTTAGAATAACATATTTTGTATTGCTGGACCGTCATTGAATACATATATTCATCCTGACAGGCAATGTTTTGCATATATTTCAAAGGCTTAATGAATCAACCATGATTTATTCATAATTGCCAATTTGGGAAGCAAAGCATACATTATATAATCAACATTGTGAGCAGAAGGAGTACATATATTCTCAAAATTTTGGAATATGAATATAGAAAACCTTAACCCTCATCAGAAACTGAGAAAACATGGGCAAATTTCTGACAAAAACATAATTGATTTTGGTTCTTTTCTATTACAAGGACTTGAGAAAAGAAAACCAAAGGAAATTGGTAAATAAGTCCAGTCAACTGAGTCTATTGCAAACAATTTCTAATAATTAGGTGATTTCTGTTCCTCCTCCATTTAGACTAATCAGATTAGGAGTTTTTGTATCCTTTTTTTTTAGCATCATCAGTATTCTAATCAACCAAACAGAGTATGATCACGGATTATACATCCAAATTCCGACTGAAATAAAAGCATTATAAAATAATTAAAAATCCTTGGTTGCAAGGGAATTTTCATCAGATACTAGAATTTTTCTTTTTTTTATTGGCCAAACACAATCTGTCTGGTTTGGAATTTTCTAAAACCGAATTTTCATTTTTAGTAAATTATTTTAACATTTTAATCAATTTTTTTAATTTTTTAAATCCACTTAATTTAGATACAGTTAAATATATATATATATATAATTTATACAAAAAACTTTAAAAAAAATTCATTAAAATACAACAAAAAGTCAAAAAAAAAAAAAAAAAAAAAAAAAAAAAAAAAAAAAATTGTATTAAATGAATTTTTTGAAATATTTTTACACAAATTTTCTATTTTGATTAAAAATAAATAAAAAAAATATGAATTGAGAAAAAAAAATAAATAAATAAAATAAAACCTCCAACCAAACAGATTTTAATTCATTTTCTCCCTAAACCCTAAACCTTAAGGGTGTAAATCTGGCCCGGCTTGGCTCTGCCCATGTTGGGCCTTGCAGGCTCCAGCCAAAATTCGGGCCGGGCCATGGGCCAAAAAATTAGGCTCTGGCCTAGGGGTATTCTAACCTTGGGCGGGCCGGTGGGGGCAGGCCAGTGGGGTCGGGCCTCAGGCCGGACTAGTGGGCCTAGGCCTGCCCTTGTGCTTGGGCAGGCCTGATCATTTTTTTTTGTTTTTTTTTTTAATTTTTTCTACCAAAATTTTATTATTTTCCACTAAAAAAGATACTGGGCCTCAGGCAAGTCGGGCCTTAAGCGGGCCGATGGGTTGGGCTACGAACCGAGCCGAGCTGGGTCGAGCTTCAAATGATGGCCCAAGTCCAGACCCAAACAGGCCTAAACAGGCCGAGCCTACCCCAGGCCACGGGCCATTTTTACACTCCTACTAAACCCATATAAATATATAGATAGGGGATTTTAACATTTATACAAAAAATCTTTAAAAAAATTCATTAAAATACAACAAAATATGAAAATGCACCCCAAAAAAAAAATTGTCGTATTCAATGAATTTTTTTTAAAATTTTTACAAAAATTTTCTATTTTGATTAAAAATAAATAAAAAATATGAATTGAAAAAAAAAAAACTCCAAACCAAACAGATTTTAATTCATTTTCTCCCTAAACCCTAAACCCATATAAATACTATATAGATAGGGGATTTTTAACATTTGTACAAAAATCTTTAAAAAAAATTCATTAAAATACAACAAAATATGAAAATGTACACACACACACACACAAAAAAAATGTTGTATTCAATGAATTTTTTGAAATATTTTTACACATATTTTATATTTTGATTATAAAAAAATAAAAAAATATGACTTTGTGTTAATTGGGAATATTCTGCATATGATAGGTAACTTTTGGCTTTGAACCTTTTGTAACACCCCAAAAATGCAAATCATAATTATTTGGATTACCCATGTGTTAATTGCGGATTATATGATTTAATTTGTATATATCTGTCTAAATTGGGAAATTATCCATTGAGAATACGACATTGAAACTGAAATTGACGGCCGAAATGGGTTCAGAAACTGAAATGGAGTATATGGATATGTTAATTGGAATTTTTAGAATCATCTGAGCAATTTAATTAAAAATTGATTACGTCTGATTCGTAAAGTCATGTTTGACTCTTATTACATGTATTGAGTTTAGAGATGGATAATTAGAGCTTAGTTCACATTAGTGTAATTGAGATCATAATATGTTGAAAATTAATTTAATTAAAATGAATTTGTTATAATTTAATTCAAGTAATTAATTAGCCAAAAATGTACGTAAGTATAAAGAAGGACTTGTTTTTCTACTCACCCATTTAATAAGAAATATGAGAGGTAGTGGGCATTGTTGAGCCACACGTAAAGAGAGAGAGATAGACTTCAGGGAGGGAATTCAAGAAGGAGAAGAGGAGAAAGAAAAGAATTACTATTCACAAATCAACCCTTTATGGTAAGAATTCTCTTCTAAATTCTTGAAATTGAGATGTTACACTCATGAATTTATGGAATTTAAGTTTAATTAAGAAGGAATCAAGCCTAATTGTTGTTTTTATGGGGTAAAATGAAGTAGAATATACGAATGAACAAGATAAGGAAGAAATTGTAAGGATTGAGCTCATATTATGTACATGCATGGTAGATTTGAAGAATTTAGTTCAATATTTTGACATGCATGGTTTCATTTCATGAAATTCTTATTTAAACACTTATTTTCTTACATGGTTTCTATGGCTCCTAAGGATTTGAAAAGAATTTCCTCTTGGATTTTTAAGTTAAAGCTTCTAACTGTATATTTTATGTTTTTACAATTTGATTGAAGTTTTGAGCTTTGAATTGGCAAATTGGGTTTGTTTTTGAAGGAAATCTTGAATTAATCTTGAAGATAAATGAGATTTTGATTTTAAATCCCTAATCCATGCATGTAATGTAATTTAAGAGTCTTATTGATTAAACCATATTTTGGAATATATATTAAATTAGTTAGTTTATTTGAATTATATACATGCAATATCTGCTAGGAAAATTGATAAGAAAATGATGAGATGTCATTATCTAGGCTGAGGTGTGTATCACCAAGGCCGAGATGTGTATCATCTAGGCCGAGATGTTATCCTTGAACCCAAGTGATCTTGTTCCTGGATTGGTACGACCAAGACCGAGGTGTGGCACATCTAGGCCGAGGTGTGGCACAGCTAGGCCAAGTGTTGTCCTTCCTAGCTGGGATCATCGATACCTTACCTGTCAGAGCCGATGATGTCACCGATGTCATTATCTTGCCAGAATGCCCATGCCGCTTTACTTGTCGAACACCCTTTCGCCATGCTTTTGTCTGGTCTGTCAGCCACTTTTGAGGGAACCCAATCGGTCGCTGCCACGTGCCCCAGCAGAAGGTTAAGCCTAGAACCAGACATGAGAAACTATCATTTTGTATCATATCTTTGCCTTTTAGAGAGAGAAGCTCTAGGAGGAAGAAGAAGTTTTAGAGTGAGAGAGTAGATCTTCGAGCTTGATTCCTAGAGATCAAACCGTTAGATTCGTGTATTGAGGTTAGGTTCTTGACCTACTCTTGTTATTCTTTATGTTGATCTAATCGCATTGCATGATCTAGCATGTTTTATGAACCATGCATTGCTTTGAAGTTCGGTTTTAGAAAGAGAAAGTGATATTCATGTGTTCTTGAAGAAAATCATGTTTTGATCCGAAAGTTTGTATCAAGATGCATGTTTATCGTGTTTGTTTTCATAAGATCTTCAAATATGGGTACCAAGGTCTATGTTTTCGAACTCATAGCACGAAATCTCAGATTTTGTAATAACAAGTTATGATTTAAGCATGCATGTTCTTCATCTTCTCCATCTTCATGTTCTTCATGTTCCTCAAAGGGAAACCCAGATTTTCCCAACTTCGCTTTTGAATGTGGCCGTCGGGACCACACATCGGTGAGAAGGTGTGGGACCTCGGCCAAGACCTAGTTAGTACCCAGCATGTCTTCTCGACGTGTAAAACAGTGTTTTAACCCCAGCATGTTTTCCCGAGATCATTTGCATGCATGTAGGACTTGCTTTGAGAAGTGCATTTAGTAGACTTTGCCATGTGTTTGTAGGCCTTGGATCCTCGCTTGAAACCCCCACACCCGAGGAACTATGTGAGTGGTATTTTTAATAAAGCTATGTTATCATGTTTTGATAAAGCTTTGCTTTACCTTGTTTTGAAAGTATTTGATCAAGCATGAATGATTATCCCTATTTTGTATATCAAGTATTATCTTGTTTTGATGACATTCTTGGAAAAGTCCTTAGTGCCAGGGGACTATAATGCAGTTGCACCCTTGTCTTAAAAGTCTTTAGTGCCAGGGGACCATAATGCAACTGCACCCTTGTCTTGAAAGTCCTTAGTGCCAGGGGACTATAATGCAACTACACCCTTGTTTTGCCACAGACGGTCTATGAACGGGTGGGTTTGTTTGTCCGGAATGTCATCATTTGGTATTACATAGATGTTATTAACATCCAAGGAACTTGAAAGGTTTGACGGATGAACTTGTTTCATCCCTTGACTTGTAAAGTTATGATATGTATTGTTTTGGAAAAGATCTCGGATATCAACCATGCAAAACCTTTATTTCTAATATCATTCACTGAGTATCCAAGCTCACCCTCTCTATATATATGTAGGTGATGAACAAGAAGGCGATGAGGCCTAGATGTATTGCCGACATGTTTTGGATGTGTTTGCCAACGTGTCTTGGATTTGCATTTTTGTAGCATCTTGAAGATCATGCTTCTTAGCTTATAGTTCATTGTGTTTGTATATGTCGGCTTGAGAAGCCTTTTGGTCAAGATGTATTTTGTATTTCTTATTATTGTATCCAAGTTGTAAAACCATGCTAAGTTGTATGTCGTTTCATTTGATCTATGCACAGCTCTTATGGACTACTTAGATTTAAATATATTGCTTCCGCACATGTAAGCCCCATATGTAATACTCTGATTGTGTGTGAATCTTGTAAGTTGGCCTTTGGTAATCTCGGATTACTAGCCATCACGGCACCATTCTACTAGGGGCGGAATGGGGTCGTGACAGATTGGTATTAGAGCATGAGTTATTCGTAGTACGTAGTTCACACACCTTGAGTCCTGAAGAGCATAGGATTTCTCTTTAGAATGATTTTAGGTTTGCATCATACTGCTTACTACTTGACAATGTGTGCATCATCTCGGCATGACCATTTGTTACTTGCATACATAGTACTTGTTCTGTTGTTTTAAAGTCACATTTTACATCCTCCTAGCATCATGAGAAGAGGTAGACCTCCGATTGGCCGAGATCATTCCGAAGATAGATTGGAAAGACTGGAAAGGTTGGTCAAAGGTTTGGTTCGTGAGCTGAGGCAACCCAGGCCACAGGATACTGATACTACTTCTACCCAGGCTGAGCAGACGAATGGCCGAAATGCAGCTCCACCTCCACCTCCTCCAGTGCCGCAAGTGCCTCCACAACAAGCTTTGTATGGGAACGACACAGTAACCCTGATCAGAGAGTTCAAGAAAATGAAACCGTCGAGATTCCTAGGAGGTATAGAGCCGATGAAAGCCGAGGCATGGGTTTTGGAAATGGAGAAGTTGAGTTGTTTGAAATCTTTCCCAGTACAGAGGCTCAGAAGGTATCTCTGGCAGCGTTCACATTAGACGACGACACTCGTAGATGGTGGATGATGGTCCGAGAAAGTAATCCGGGTTTGACTTGGGCCAGATTTTTGGAGTTGTTCTACAACAAACATTTCCCCTTAAGTGTTCAAAACCGAAGACCACGGAGTTCCAGAATCTGACACAAGGGAACAAGACAGTGGCAGAATACAACCGTGCCTTTACCGAATTGGCGAGATATGCGCCTCACATGGTGGATGACGAATACTGAAAGGCGAGGAAGTTCGAAAGTGGGTTGCGTGGACCGATACGAGATCGGGTTAACATGCTTAATATGCCGACATACACCGGAGTACTAGACAAGGCCATCCTGGCGGAAGCTAACTTAAACCGATACCAGAATCCAGGAGAGAGTCAGAGGAAGAGGCAGAATTATGATAATCGCCGAGTTCCGTTCAACACCAAGAAGAAGGCAAACGTGGACAGTTCCAACAACTCAAATTAGGAAGGTAATGCTAAGCCAATGTGTGCGAGTTGTGGGAAGCCACATTTTGGGGTCTGTCGTTGGGCAACAACGGCTTGCTACGAGTGTGGCGAGATAGGTCATCGTATGAAGGGCTGCCCGAAGACAAAGGCTGACTATGGAAAGAGAAATGGAAGCACCTCGGGCTCTGCACAGAAAAACAACGTCGGAAGGATACAGACGAGGCAGGCAGAGTTTTTGCATTAGTGCCAAGGGTGTCAAGGTTATCTGTGTAGTATACTAAGTGAATTGAATGGAAGTATTGAGCTAGCCGACATACCGGTTGTTAAGGAATTCCCCGACGTCTTTCCGAATGACTTGCCTGGCCACTTAGTCGACAGAGGAATAGAGTTTACTGTTGACCTTATGCCGAGAACCCAACCAATCTCTAAAACACCCTATAGAATGGCCCCAGCCGAACTTAGAGAATTGAAACTTCAATTACAGGAATTGTTGGATAAGGGATTTATTAGGCCAAGTACTTCACCATGGGGAGCACCAGTTCTGTTTGTCAAGAAAAAGGATGGTACACTTCGTCTTTGTATCGACTACCAGGAACTGAACAAGGTAACCATTAAGAACAAGTATCCATTGCCGAGGATCGATGATTTGCTTGATCAACTACAAGGGGCACGAGTCTTTTCTAAGATTGACCTCAGGTCGGGCTACCATCAGTTGAAGGTTAAAGCCGAGGATGTTGCGAAGACTGCTTTTCGGACAAGGTATGGCCATTACAAATTTTTAGTAATGCCTTTCGGGGTAACCAACGCCCTTGTAGCATTCATGGACTTGATGAACAGAATCTTTCAGCCGTATCTAGATGAGTTTGTGGTTCTCTTCATCGACGACATATTGATTTATTCCAAGAATAGTGACAAGCATGAGAAGCACTTGAGACTAGCCTTACAGGTTTTGAGAGACAGAAAGTTGTACACCAAGTATAGTAAGTGTGAGTTTTGGCTTTCCAGCATCTCATTTTTGGGCCATGTGATTAACGAAGAAGGAATCTCTGTTGATCCGAGTAAAATTGAAGCTATTGTGAATTGGCCGACGCCGACCAACGTGTCCGAGATTCGTGGTTTTCTGGGTTTGGCCGGCTATTACAGGAAATTTGTGAGGGACTTCTCAAGGATTGTCGTGCCGTTGACGCAACTAACGCAGAAAGGAGTGGCGTACAAATGGACCGAAGATAGGGAGTCCGCTTTTCAAGAGTTAAAGACGAGGTTGGTTACAGCACCGATACTTGTTCTACCGTTAGACAAGGAAGAATTTCAGATTTATAGTGATGTTTCACATAAAGGATTAGGCTGTGTGTTAATGCAAGGAGGTAAAGTCATAGCATACGCATCTCGCCAATTGAAGCCCAACGAAAAGAGTTATCCTACCCATGATTTGGAACTGGCAGCCGTGGTTTTTGCTTTAAAGATATGGCGTCATTACTTGTATGGAACTTCTTGCCAAGTTTTCACGACCACAAGAGTCTGAAGTACTTATTCACTCAAAAGGAATTGAATATGAGGCAGAGAAGATGGCTTGAACTATTGAAGGACTATGACATGCAGATCCAGTATCATCCAAGTAAGGCAAATTCCATAGCCAACGCATTGAGCAGGAAGTTAGTTGGAGGTTTGGCGTGCCTGGCAGTGATTTCAGTAGAGCTGACCATTATTGAGGAAGTGAAGACCAGACAGATGGAGTATAAATTCCTCAAGAAAGTAATTGATGAGTTCGTCGCCAAGCCGAGACCAGGATACACCATTGAAAATCAGGTGCTTAAGTTTGAAGGAAGATTGTGCATGGCCGACGTCCCAGAGTTGAAAAGGAAGATTTTACAGGAAGCCCATAACGCCAAATTTGCCATTCATCTAGGAAGCACCAAGATGTATCAAGATGTGAAGCGGACCTTTTGGTGGCCAAATATGAAAAAAGAAATAGCCGAGTTTGTATTCCAGTGTCTATGTTGCCAGCAAATGAAAGCAGAACACCAGAGACCAGCAGGACTACTTCAACCCTTGTCAATTCCTAAGTGGAAATGGGAACACATCTCTATGGATTTTATGGTTGGTTTGCCGAGGACGCAAAAAGGTATGAACTCAATTTGGGTTATAGTTGACAGATTAACTAAGTCAGCACACTTTTTGCCTATCAAGACTACATTCAATGCCGACCGACTTGCTGAATTGTATATGAATGAGATCGTTAGGCTTCATGGTGTGCCGATGTCCATTGTGTCAGGCCGAGATCCGAAGTTCGTTTCTAGATTTTGGCAAAGTCTGCAAAGAGCCTTAGGGACCGAGTTGAGGTTTAGCACAGCTTTTCACCCCCAGACCGACGGGCAAACGGAAAGAACGATTCAGACACTCGAAGTTATGCTCAGATTGTGTGTATTGGATTTCAAGGGAAGTTGGGAATTGAATTTGCCATTAGTGGAATTCGCATACAACAACAGTTACCAAGCCAGCATTGGCATGGCGCCGTATGAAGCTTTGTATGGAAGAGAGTGCAGATCGCCGATATGTTTGACCGAGGTAGGAGACAAAGCTTGGATTGGCCCCGAGTTAGTTCAAATAACAACTAAAAAGATTAAGCTCATTCAGCAGAGGATTAAAATCACACAGAGTCGACAGAAGAGTTATGCCGATCAGAGGAGAAGGGAGTTAGAATTTGAAGTTGGGGATCATGTATTTTTGAAGATCTCGCCGATGACAGGAGTTTCAAGATTTGGTAAGAAGGGTAAATTAGCACCCCGATATATTGGGCCATTTGAAATTCTTAAGAGAGTCAACCCCGTCGCCTACAGACTTGCTTTGCCGCCAGAATTAAGCCAAGTCCACAATGTGTTTCATGTTTCGATGTTGAGGAAGTATATCCGGAACCCACTGCATGTAATTGATTATTCCGAGGTTGTAGTTAATGAAGATCTAGGCTACGAGGAGGAGCCGATGAGAGTTATCGACAGACAAATAAGACAGTTGAGAAACAAGTCGATACCGATGGTAAAGATTGAATAGGAGGAGCATTATGGCAAGGAGGCTACGTGGGAAAAGGAAGAGGAAATGAAAATCCGTTATCCGGAGTTATTTGTAGAGCAAGGTAGCTTAAGTTTGGGAAACAAACTTCTCTAAGGAGGGTAGACTGTAGTGACCCTCATTCCCCTGCCTTAACCTTGTGCATGAGCATCTATATAATCTTGTTTTGATAAGCTTTCATCAGTGAATTCTGACTTGTTTTACCTAGAATAAGATTCTTGTCTTGGATTGTACTTATGTGAATTTGCCTGTTAGTCTTGTTCCTTTCCTAGTAAGTCTAGCCGAGGTCACCTTGAGCCTAGAACTACCTTGGAACCACTTTGGTTGACCTCTACCTTCGTCCTGGCATATTGGCCGAGATGTCATTATCTAGGCCGAGGTGTGTATCACCAAGGCCGAGATGTGTATCATCTAGGCCGAGATATTATCCTTGAACCCAAGTGATCTTGTTCCTAGATTGGTACGACCTAGACCGAGGTGTGGCACATCTAGGCCGAGGTGTGGCACATCTAGGCCAAGTGTTGTCCTTCCTAGCTGGGATCATTGATACCTTACCTGTCAGAGCCGATGATGTCACCGATGTCATTATCTTGCCAGAATGCCCATGCCGTTTTACTTGTCGAACACCTTTTCGCCATGCTTTTGTCTGGTCTGTCAGCCACTTTTAAGGGAACCCAACCGATCGCTGCCACATGCCCCAGCAGAAGGTTAAGCCTAGAACCAGACATGAGAACCTATCATTTTGTATCATATCTTTGCCTTTTAGAGAGAGAAGCTCTAGGAGGAATAAGAAGTTTTAGAGTGAGAGAGTAGATCTTCGAGCTTGATTCCTAGAGATTAAACCGTTAGATTCGTGTATTGAGGTTAGGTTCTTGACCTACTCTTGTTATTCTTTATGTTGATCTAATCGCATTGCATGATCTAACATGTTTCATGAACCATGCATTGCGTTGAAGTTTGGTTTTAGAAAGAGAAAGTGATATTCATGTGTTCTTGAAGAAAACCATGTTTTGATCCGAAAGTTTGTATCAAGATGCATGTTTATCGTGTTTGTTTTCATAAGATCTTCAAGTATGGGTACCAAGGTCCATGTTTTCGAACTCATAGCACGAAATCTCAGATTTTGTAATAACAAGTTATGATTTAAGCATGCATGTTCTTCATCTTCTCTATCTTCATGTTCTTCATGTTCCTCAAAGGGAAACCCAGATTTTCCCGACTTCGCTTTTGAATGTGGCCGTCGGGACCACACCTCGGCGAGAAGGTGTGGGACATCGGCCAAGACCTGGTTAGTGCCCAGCATGTCTTCTCGACGTGTAAAACAGTGTTTTAACCCCAGCATGTTTTCTCGAGATCATCTGCATGCATGTAGGACTTGCTTTGAGAAGTGCATTTAGTAGACTTTGCCATGTGTTTGTAGGCCTTGAATCCTCGCTTGAAACCCCCACACCCGAGGAACTATGTGAGTGGTATTTTTAATAAAGCTATGTTATCATGTTTTGATAAAGCTTTGTTTTACCTTGTTTTGAAAAGTATTTGATCAAATATGAATGATTATCCCTATTTTATATATCAAGTATTATCTTGTTTTGATGACATTCTTGTAAAAGTCCTTAGTGCCAGGGGACTATAATACAACTGCACCCTTGTCTTGAAAGTCCTTAGTGCCAGGGGACTATAATGCAACTGCACCCTTGTTTTGCCACTGACGGTCTATAAATTGGTGGGTTTGTTTGTCCGGAATGTCATCATTTGGTATTATGTAGATGTTATTAACATCCAAGGAACTTGAAAGGTTTGACGGATGAACTTGTTTCATCCCTTGATTTGTAAAGTTATGATATGTATTGTTTTGGAAAAGATCTCGGATATCAATCATGAAAAACCTTTATTTCTAATATCATTCACTGAGTATCCAAGCTCACCCTCTCTATATATATGTAGGTGATGAACAAGAAGGCGATGAGGCCTAGATGTGTTGCCGACATGTTTTGGATGTGTTTGCTGACGTGTCTTGGATTCGCATTTTTGTAGCATCTTGAAGATCATGCTTCTTAGCTTATATTTCATTGTGTTTGTATATGTCGGCTTGAGAAGCCTTTTGTTCAAGATGTATTTTGTATTTCTTATTATTGTATCCAAGTTGTAAAACCATGCTAAGTTGTATGTCGTTTTATTTGATCTATGCACAGCTCTTATGGACTACTTAGATTTAAATATATTGCTTCCGCACATGTAAGCCCCATATGTAATACTCTGATTGTGTGTGAATCTTGTAAGTTGGCTTTTGGTAATCTCGGATTACTAGCCATCACGGCACCATTCTACTAGGGGCGGAATGGGTCGTGACAGTCATCATCTTTCAGCTGTTCAATGTTAAAGAGATCTTCACTCCATATTGAACACCCATCACTGCCATAAGCAAAAGCAGAGCAAGAGCAGATATTGAAAAGCACCTCTATCTTGTAAAACTATCGGATTGAAAGGGAGTCTTACTTTAGGTATCCAAATGAACTGGTCACTCTATCCATTGGCTTGACTATCATTGCCACATTGTAAAGCACCCTCGCGACACGTCTCCTGCAATCCAATTTCGTACAAAACGGGGTTCAAAACCCAGCAAACATTGGCAAAATGGAAGGGCCTTTTGACTACAAATGCTAAAAGCCCCACAGTCGGCATAAACCTTGCACTTCAGGATCGGTTGAGACCAAATCAAACCCCATTTATGAGTAGTTTCAGACCACGACAGCAGCTAAAGTTTCCCTGATACATCCAACACAAATATACTCGTCACGGAAGCGTCAGTAACAGAGTAAGTGAAATTGCCCACCACGGGCCGAAAACATAGGTGATATGTATATTGCGAGCTCTCATATTAGGGATCATTGGGAAACTTTGTCCAGTCCATACCCCACTAGTCCAATACTTTTGAGATCCCTTCATGATGAAGAACCGTGGGCGTGCCTTGAGGATCAAATTCCAGAGAGAAAACTCCAGGGCCAGGGTCTTCCCTGCATTTCCAGGATATCAAAGACCAGGTTTTTCTATTGATCACACTATAATCAAGCTTCATTCCAGGCAAGAGAGTATGTGAAGGGGTAGTCAAAGCTGTTAAAACCTACCAAAACCTACCACTACACCTACTCCACCCACTTCACCTACTCCACCTACTACTCCACCTACTACATACCTACCTCCTCTAATCTTCTATATATAGGACTCATTGTAAACACAACATACATAAATCAATAATACATCAATTTTATCATGGTATCAGAGCAGAGTTAACAACCTAGTAATTTCGCTTCACCGGCGGGCGGCAGCCTCGCCTTGGCCGCCCGCCGGACGATGAGAAAACTAAGCACATAACATCTTCTCTCTGTCTCTCAACCAAGTCTTGAACCACACTGGTTAATCATATACAATAAGATGGCAAAAGGAGGCAAACTAACCAAGCTCAAGTCAGTACTCAAAAAAAAATGGAACTCATTCAGCAAGCAGCTCAGCAGCCGCTCCACCTACGGCGGCTCCGTCGTCGCCGCCGCCTCGTCCTCAACCCACTCTTCCTCCGACGATGACTACTCCTCCTCTTTCCACAACAACAACGACAAGATCTCCAGAGACCTCTACCCCGTCTACGTCGGCAAGTCTCGCCGTCGCTACCTCGTCGGCTCCGACGTCGTTGACAACCCCGTCTTCCAGGAGCTCATCGAGAGGTCCGGCGACAACGATGGATTCATGTTCCTCTCTCTCTCTCTGCACCTGGGCTCTCTCTCTTCTCGGTGGACCACCACCGCCGACCATGATCTATAGCTCTCACGCACTGCTTGTCTGCTAACATTCTCTCCCTCTCGGCATACACACACATATGCATGGCAGCTCTCTCCCTCTCGGCAACTCTCTCTCTTCCGGAAAACACACACCAAACCCAGCTCTCTTCTCTCTCTAGATTTCTAGGCTTCTCTCTCTCACACAATACTCACCCAGCCACCCACTCCATACACACCCAAGATCTTCCCACCCATGCACATGACACCCAGCTAACACACACCTCTCTCTCACCCACGGCACTCACAGCAGACACACAACACACACACCCACGGGATTGACAAACACACATGCACTTTATGATGAAAATTTTTTTTTTTTTTAATCCACCCACTCCCTCTCTCTCTGGTCCCTTTTTCTCTCCACCCGCCCACTTTAATCATATCCCTCATTTGTCTTAATTTATTCCATCCACCAGCGCACATGCTTTCCCCATTAATACATTTTTTTATTATTATTCTTTTTATTATTCTCATTATTCTTCACACATAAAAAAAATAAAAAAATAAAAAAAAATCACACCGATGTTTTTCATATCACCCCTCCACAAATATTTTTATCTATTTTCTTTATCCATTGTTTTATTTTATTTTATTTTTATTATTAAACCAAACAACAACACAGAATAACACCAACAACCTTCCACAAATTTGTCATTTCTTCATGCCGGGGATCAACCCCGATCCCAATTTTACACCAACAAACACAAAAAAAAAAAAAAAAAAAAAACAAACAAACAAACAAACAAACAAAAAAACAAAAAAAACAACACAACCAAACAAAACCCAAACAACCACATCCACAGGCGGGATTTTTTTCTTCTCTACTCTGCCGCCGGTCTCTTCTTCTTGCCTATGTCCTGGGCGGCCCTTGCCGGTGCTGTCTCTGTGTTTCCCGCGCCGCCGAGCACGTTCACTCCCCCCTGCTCCTCCCCTGCAGCATATGGCGGACCTCCAAATCGAAACATCACAGTGGCCTTCCGCTTCAGCTCCTTATTTTCCGCCTTTAGCACACTTATCTCTGCTCGCGAATCCTTATACATGCGTTGGAGCAGAGCCAGTTGGGCGTTTAACTGCTGCACCTCATTTGTCCTACTCTGCAGCCGGTGCGACAAGTTTGTGACCGCAGTCATGGTCTCCACACATGACTTCAATGTATACTGATTGGCCTCAATATCCGTTTGCACTGCCATTTTTTGCTCCACCGACCGCATCGGAAAGTTCAACGGAGCAAAACCAGAGGTGTTTGGTTGAGGTTCACGGGCCACCGCACCAGTTATCTCTCTTGTTGACTCGTTGAGGTCGGGAAAGAAAGTGAGCAGCCCACGGGAAAACGAGGCCATTTTCTGGGCACCAGAGTGTTACAGACTATCTCTCTCAGCACAACGAAGAGTTTTTCAGAGGTTTTTCGCAGGTTTCTGCCTCAGCCTCAGCCTCCGTCTTGGTTAAATAGCCAAGGCAGACACGCGCATCGCGCGCCACTTGACGCCAGACGACAAAACGGGCGCGCAAGCCAAGGTAGTCACGCGCCTCGCCATCATGTCCGGCACACCTTTTGATAGATTGGGCACGCCTTTTGATGGCACGCCTTTTGAAAGATTGGGCACACCTTTTGAGGGTGCGACTTTTCCAACGGTCCGACATGACCCCATAAACTGTCCCGACATTGATTCCGGTTAGCATCTCCCTCGGTCCGGTGTGACCTCGTCAACTGTCCAGACTTTATCTGCTACAACGGTCTGCCACAACCATCCAGTGTCCTCTACCACGTTATGACACAACCATCCAGTGTCCTCTACAATGTTATGACATAACCATCCAGTGTCCTCTACAACGTTATGACACAACCATCCAGTGTCTTCCCCAACGGTTTGACACGACCGTACCGTGTCTCCTATCCTCTTTTATTTTATGTATTAGTCTATTTTCTTGTTTTGTTACTCTCTCCAAACTCAAGTTGGTTAGTTCCTATCCCCCTTGAGTTTGCGGGGGCTGTTAAAACCTACCAAAACCTACCACTACACCTACTCCACCCACTTCACCTACTCCACCTACTACATACCTACCTCCTCTAATCTTCTATATATAGGACTCATTGTAAACACAACATACATAAATCAATAATACATCAATTTTATCAAAAGCTTTGCCATAGTAACTCACCAGATGTCCTGTCTCTCAAAACAAGATTTCCTGAATCCAAAAGGGCAGCACTAGTGTTGCCATTTGATGATATGTTAGTCAACATGTACAAAAATTTTCCCTTCACTATCGCGAGGTTTCCATCAGCGCTGATGCTAAGAACCGCAGAAGGATCTGTGAGTAGGTAATCTCGATTGGCTACCCAAACAACAGTTTGTACCGAAATTCTTTTGTACCATATACCCACATAGTAATTCATTGTAGAGCTCCCATTCCAAGGACTGAAGAATCCCAACTCAAAGACATTTCCTGCAAACCACAAACATGAAGAAATTAACAGGAAAACAATATGAGCATATGTTGTCATCCTTGTATTATTGGTGTTAGCCATTGGATTTTCATGGTCGACTCCATAATATATAAAGTCCATAGCATATGCTTGTTAGCTCATTCATATACAATGGTGAACGCATTTCATAACAGATTAAAATTTTTGGGACAATTTTTAAAAGGATCAAGTTTCCGTCAGTACAAACCAACATTAGAATTAAAAAATGTGGAATAATATAATTAATATAACTCCAGACATGTTCTGCCTTATAAATCCACAAACCCACCTAGGAATCACCTTAACTTTTCTTTAGAATAACATATTTTGTATTGCTGGACCGTCATCGAATAGATATATTCATCCTGACAGGCAATGTTTTGCATATATTTCAAAGGGCTAATGAATCAACCATGATTTATTCATAATTGCCAATTTGGTAAGCAAAGCATACATTAAATAATCAACATTGAGAGCAGAAGCAGCACATATATATTCTCAAAATTTTGGGATATGACTAGAGAAAACCTTAACCCTCATCAGAAACTGAGAAAACATGGGCAAATTTCAGATCTTTTCTATGACCAAGACTTGAGAAAAGAAAACCAAAGGAAATAGGTAAATAAGTCCAGTCAACTGAGTCTGCTACAAACAATTTCTAATAATTAGGTGATTTCTGTTCCTCCTCCATTTAGACAAATCAGATTAGGAGTTTTTGTATTTTTTTTTTTTTTAAGCATCATCAGTATTCTAATCAACCAAACAGAGTATGATCACAGATTATACATCCAAATTCCAACTGAAATAAAAGCATTATAAAATAATTAAAAATTCTTGGTTGTGTTTAAGGGAATTTTCATTAGATACTAGAATTTTTCTTTTATTTATTGGCCTAACACAATCTGTCTGGTTTGGAATTTTCTAAAACCGAATTTTCAACCCATATATATTTTTTTTTTAGTAAAAAAAATTTAACATTTTAATCATTTTTTTTTTAAATCCACTTAATTTAGATACAGTTAATATATATATATAATATTTATACAAAAATCTTTTAAAAAAATCATTAAAATACAACAAAATATGAAAATATACACAAAAAAAAAGATTTGTCGTAATATATATATATATAATAGTTATACAAAAATCTTTTAAAAAAATCATTAAAATACAACAAAATATGAAAATATACACACAAAAAAGATTTGTCTCGTATTCAATGAATTTTTTAAAAGATTTTTACACAAATTTTCTATTTTGATTATAAATAAATAAAAAAATATGAATTGAAAAAAAAAAAAAAAAAAAAAAACTCCAAACCAAACAAATTTTAATTCATTTTCTCCTTAAACCCTAATAAATATATAGATAGGGGATTTTTAGCATTTATACAAAAATCTTTCATAACATTCATTAAAATACAACAAATTATGAAAATGTACCCCAAAAAAAAAAATTGTATATGTATTCAATGAATTTTTTGAAATTATTTTACACATATTTTCTATTTTGATTAAAAATGAATATAAAAAAAAAATTTCCAAACCAAACAGATTTTAGTTCATTTTCTCCCTAAACCCTAGACCCATATAAATATATAGATAGAGGAAATTCTTGTATACACACCTCCTACCATATGCATCCCTAAACTATGTCTTCTTTTTTTTTAATTATGACCTTATTTTATTTATGAGAAATCTTTTATTATACTCCATGTTATTTGGTTACAATATTTTTTTTAATTATAATTTAGAAAATATAAAATTATGTCATCCTATAGTACATATAAAATTGGTTCGGCAGACCTGAACTGAGTAGAAACTTCTCTCACTCGCACTTGCCGTCTCGCCGGACTTTCGATAGCTATTATTGTGTGTCACGGGCAACGAAGCATGATTGAATTTGGGAGCCCAATTTACATTTGATAAATATATTTAAATTTGTTTTTTTATTAATGTAAATATTGAGTTTTTTTAGTTTTTTTAAACTTTTCTTGTTAAAATGAGGCGAAATATGTTTGTTATTATTTTTTTCTTTTTTTATAAACAAGCATGCAAAAATTATAATGAATGGGACTTGTAAAGGTGAATGGAAAGAAATTTTTCACTTTTTTTTGTATCAACTAATTTTATTTTTATTTTTTTAATAAAATTATCATTTGTCAAATGATTTCTTTGTAAGTTCATATGTTCAGTTCAATTCATATTTTTAACCTTTTTTTAAGAGTTAAATTTGGAAGGGTTAGATTAGGCCCAATATTGAGACATATATGTTGTTAATATATAATAATTTGTTTGAATTCGGAATTGCTAAGTTTTGTTGATTTTGCACGGTGAAATTTTACGGACTCTATTAGAAGTCAATAGAATTTCTATTTCAGCACTAAAAATTTCTTAAATTGGTGACTAATTATAAAAATTAGGCCCATAATTCCAAATTTATCACTAAAAGGTTCAAATTGAGAGTTCCAAAATGATCAATTTTAAGTGAAATTTCACTTACTATCATAGTGAAAAATCACACGGTGAAAATTCATTGTGAGACAATGCAATCAAATTGTTTTGGGGCGTGAGAATTGAGAGGTTGTGTAGATGAATGGGTTGCAGACAGTCACCTTTTGTTTTCACTTTGGTTCTAGTTGTTGGATTCCAAAAGGGCAAATTAAAAGAAAGTTAAAATAAAAAAATAAAAAATTGAACTCTAACTCATACAGACATCTACTCAATGAGGTATCAAAATTTTAACAAACAAGGCCAAACAATTGTTCTTAAAAAATAAATAAATAAGACAACCGAACAGAAACTTAAACTCCAGTGTTTTATTGATCTTTTGGAATGGATCCTGAAATTGGTTGACAATTTTTTTTATTGTATCAACAAACCAACTCACTAAACCTATTTGACATTTTAAAAGAGTTGAACCTCCCCTCTTCCAGTATAGGAGTTGCAAAGTGTACACAGAATAGATAGAGAAAAATAAAAAAACAAAATTAACAACTTTTTGGTTCATTTCAGGCAAACTTCTCTTATGAAAAAATAAAAAAATAAAAAAAACAATAACAAAATGTAAGTTCAATAAGAAAGAACAAGTAAAGACAATACAATGAATCGACATGGAAGACTGAACTGTTACCGGGGTTCCAAAATTGAAACCGTCACATTGTTCAGTGAACATCTTTCTGGGCTTTTGCATGAATTCCGATCTGGCACACTTTTAATAGTTGAAAATGCAGGTTGTTTTGGAGAGGGTAGAAGCACAAGTTCATTGCTAAGCATTGACACAACACTGGACATGGTAGGCCTATCAGCTGCACTTTCTTGAACACAAAGAAGTCCAATGTTTATGTACCTCAACATCATATGTGTAGAAGGTATGTCTCCCAATATTGGGTCTTTCAAGTTCTGTCCCATGCCACTCTTCCACGAGTCCCATGCCTAAAGAATATAAGGCAGTAAAGTATATCTCCTTGTGAATCCTTCAAAGACGAATAAAGTGGAAAGGTAAAAGAAGGGCATGATAAATGTAATAGCATTCTGGTACTCACATATCCAAGAAGATTAACAGAGTCAGTTAGATAAAAGCCTGTATTCTTTTTGCCACTCAAAATCTCTAACAACAAGACTCCAAAGCTGAATTAAGAATAGGCCATACAAAGCATACTCAGGTGACATATAGCCGCTGGATTCAAGTATTAAATTGAATTGTTTAGTAGCCTTAAAATACCAATGTAAGAAAAAATAAGATGTTTTGGTGCAAAGGTGCATAAACTATGTTTTACTCACTAAGTGCCAACAATTCGATTTGTTGCTTGTGATCCATTTCCACCGAAAATTCTTGCCATCCCAAAATCAGAAATTTTTGGGTTCATATCTTTGTCCAACAAAATGTTACTAGCTTTCAAATCTCTATGGATGATTTGTAACCTTGAATACTGATGAAGATAAAGAAGCCCTTGAGCAATTCCTTCAATGATGTTAACTCGTAACTCCCAATTTAGTGTCCCATGTTTGATTGGATCTGTCGCGATTTCACATCAAATTAATAAATTTAAATGGTAGTACATAAGTATGGATAAACATACAAACATAAACGATCAAATATATTCAAGAATGCGAAGGCACAAACCAAAAAGCAAGAAATCCAAGCTTTTGTTGGGCATATACTCATAGATTAAAATCTTTTCATCTCTTTCAATGCAGCAGCCCAGTAGTCTCACAAGATTCTTGTGTTGAAGTTTTACTATGAGCAAAGCCTCATTCTGTAATTCCTCTAATCCTTGTCCAGATTTTCTTGAAAGCCTTTTCACAGCCACCTCATATTCTTTTAGCAACTTTCCCTGATATAGAACCTTCTTAGCTTGTTTATGATCTATGGAAAACTAACATCAAACACTATCCGAAAATAACATATTATTAAGTAAACATGGACTCTCAAAAAATAAAACATAGCTCTATGCATCAATTGGGACTGAACTACTTGATAGGATCAAAATGATTTCTGTTTAGTGTTCAACATCCCTAAAGAATCATGGTCACTGATGTTGAATGTTACCTTGTAAACAGGTCCAAAACCACCCTCTCCGAGCTTATTTGTATCAGAAAAGTTATCAGTAGCAAGAGAAACACTAGCGAAACTGAACAACGGTAAATCAACTTCCTTCTTTCCACCAATAAGACTCTTACTGGTTCCAATGCCTGTACCAATATCGAATAGCATCAAATCCTCCCCCGCTTGACAAAAAAAAATATAGGGGCTTATTATTATTTATTTTTTGGGGGAATTATATTTGGGCATTTGAACTTATATAGAAGCACAAGGACTAAGTTTTACTATATTTATTTTTTTAAAAAAAAACTCCCGTGGATTGGTTTAGTATTGTGTTCCAAAGAGTGAAATGCATACCTCTTTTCCGTAACGTTCTCCTCCACATACAATAAACCAAGGCTGATAGAGTCATAGAAACTGCTAGTGCCAGAATTAACCATTTCCACCACTTTCTTCTTGAATCTGAAAAATGAGTTAGGTGGACTGAATTCAGTTTTATCCAAAACAAAGTAATTAATTTCTGTCACCATGCCACCAAAACAATTGAGGCAATTCCATTATTCTTACCTCTACTAAGAAACTCAGAATCAGCAAGTTTTAGATAGAAATCTCTCCCATCAGGGTCATCATTTGTCAGCTGTTCCACATTAAAGAGATCTTCACTCCATATTGAACACCCATCACAAAAATATAGGGGCTTATTATTATTTATTTTTTTTGGGGAATTATATTTGGGCATTTGAACTTATATAGAAGCACAAGGACTAAGTTTTACTATATTTATTTTTAAAAAAAAAAACTCCCGTGGATGGGTTTAGTATTGTGTTCCAAAGAGTGAAATGCATACCTCTTTTCCGTAACGTTCTCCTCCACATACAATAAACCAAGGCTGATAGAGTCATAGAAACTGCTAGTGCCAGAATTAACCATTTCCACCACTTTCTTCTTGAATCTGAAAAATGAGTTAGGTGGACTGAATTCAGTTTTATCCAAAACAAAGTAATTAATTTCTGTCACCATGCCACCAAAACAATTGAGGCAATTCCATTATTCTTACCTCTACTAAGAAACTCAGAATCAGCAAGTTTTAGATAGAAATCTCTCCCATCAGGGTCATCATTTGTCAGCTGTTCCACATTAAAGAGATCTTCACTCCATATTGAACACCCATCACTGCCATAAGCATAAGCAGAGCAAGAGCAGTTACTCAAGCAAGCTGACTTGCAGTCTGAAGCACCTCTATGTTGCAAAATTACTGGATTAACAGGGAGTCTTACTTTAGATATCCAAAGAAACTGGTCTTTTTTCCCATTGGCTTCACTTTTATTGCTGCACTGCAATGGGGCTTTCCTCACACACCCTTCTGACATGTCCCCTGCATTCCAATTTTTTATAGAAAATGGTTCAAAACCAGGCAAGCATTGGCAATATGGACGGGCCTTTTGACTGCAACTGCTAAAAGTCCCACAGTAGGCATAAACCTCGCACTGCTGGCTTGGTTGAAACCAAAACAGATCCCATTGATGATTAGTTTCAGACCACGACAGCAGCTGAAGTTCCCCTGATACATCCAGCACAAATATAATAGTCGCAGAAGCATCAGTAACAGAGTAAGTGAAATAGCCCCCGACGGGTTGAAACTAAAGGTGATGTTTATATTGTGAGCTGTCATATCAGGGATCATTGGGAAACTTTTTCCGTTCCATACCCCACTAGTCCAATACTTTTGATATCCCTTTCTGATGAAGAACTGGTGCATGCCTAGAGGATCACTTTCCAGAGAGAAAACTCCGGGGCCAGGGTCTTCCCTGCTTTTCCAGGATATCAAAGACCAGGGCTTCCAACTGATCCAATTATCAAAACGACCAAGCTTCATTCCAGGCAAGAGAGTATGTGAAGGGTAGTCAAAACTCTCCCATAGTAAGTCACCAGATGTCTCGTCTCTCAAAACAGGATTTCCTGAATCCAAAAGGGTAGCACTAGTTTTACCATTTGATGATATGTTAGTCAACGTGTATGAAATTTTTCCCTTCACTATCACAAGGTTTCCATCAGCGCTGATGAGAAGAGCCACAGAGGAATCTGTGAATGGGTAGTCTCGGTTGGCTACCCAAACAACAGTTTGTTCTGAAATATTTTTGTACCATATACCCAGGTAGTAATTCATTGTCGAGCTCCCATTCCCAGGATTGAAGAATCCCAACTCGAAGACATTGCCAGCAGATACGATGGTATTGGAGGCTGTGATAGACTGTCCATGTACGATTGTATCTGTTGAGGCATCAACAAACAGCAAACATGAAGAAATTAACAGGAAAACAAGATGGGCAAATGTTCTCATCCTTGGATAATTGGTGTTAGCCATTAGATTTTGAGGGTCGAGCTCATAATAAATAAAGTCGATAACATATGCTTGTTAGCGCTTAATATACAATGGTGGACGCATTTCTGACAGCTTAAATTTTTTGGAGACAATTTTTAAAAGGGTTAATATGACCTTCACTCACCCCTTCCTGCTTGTAAGTTTCCCTCAAAACAAGCCAACATCTGAATTAAAACATGTAGAAAAATAATTAATATAGTTCCACAATTGTTCTGCCATATATGTCCACTCCACAAACCCACCTAGGAATCACCATGATTTTCTTTATAATAACATATTTTGTACAGCAGAACATTCATCAAATAGATTTATTGATCCTGACAGGCGATGTTTTGCATATAATTCATCGCCTTGATCACTTTTAACCAGACCAAATTTGTTTTATAATGTCGACAATGAGGCTGCAATTTTCATGTTCATTTCAAAGGCCTAATGAAACAACGATGATTTATTCATTATATAATTAACAATGAGAGCAGAAGCAGCACATACATTTTCAAATTTTTGGTAATTTACATGGAATAATCAATTTCAGATATGAATATAGATTAGGAGTTTTTGTGTTCTTTCTTCTTAGCATTATAAAATATTAAAAATTGTTGGTTTTGTTGTGGGTATTTTTACCTATCCTTTTATTTTTACTTGTTTAAATTGCACACACGGCTAATATATAATTGGATTATGTAGTTGGTGAAAGGCTAATATATAATTGGATTATGTAGTTGCAGTTTTTCACCGAGTAGAAGCTTTCTCTGATTCACACTCGCCATCTCGCCGGACTTTTGATTGCGCTCACTGTGCATCGCCAATGATGCAACACAATTGAATTTGGGAGCCCAATTTATGTTTGATGAATATTATAAATGTTTTTTTTTATTAATTTTAAAATTGAGGATTGTTCAGAAAAAAAAAATTCGGGAAAAAAAAAAGAGAGAAGAGGAAGTTACCATTTATTGGTAAATTAAAAAAAATTATTACAAATTTATGGTAAAAATTATAATTTTAATTATTAATATTTATAATATTTTTCATCTATTTGTAATTTAATGATTTTTTTTAATTTCAAAAATATTTAATTTTCCAAGTTCTACCCACTAGACGGACCATTAAATTTTTTTAAAAAAAAAGTCAAGAAATGACCAAAAAAATAGTGGACTTTTTATTTTATTTTTTCTTTAATTTTTTTAAAAAAAATTTGTTCCTTTTTAAATTCCTAAGATGGAAAGAAAAAATTTTAAAAATTGACATAACTTTTTTATAAAAAAAAATCAGAAAAATAGAAAACATTATACGTAGATTTGGACCGGCAAATGAGATGGAAGAGCAACAAGACGAAGAAAACGTTGTTAGTGTCAAAGGTGAAAAAGGCGTTGTTGGTGACATAACTCATATCTTGATTTTTTTTTTTTTTTTTTTTTATCGGCAAAAAGAAGACTTTATTGATGGAATAAATGAATAATTACATAACTCATATCTTGATGCCGCTAGCAATGTCTATCTCAATGCTGATAGCGACATTGTTGGACAATCATAAGAGTAGCAATAACACTGGATCGTCCCTAGAATTACTCTTTGTTTAACCCTAGGTTTTGAAAATTTAACCATCTACATTTTTCTCAAAACAAAACAATACACCAAGTCTTTGTTACCAATTTCCAAATAAAATGAAAACAAAAAAGGAAATTAGAAAATAAAAACAAAAATGTTATCAAACAAGGACAATTGTTTCCGTGAAAAATGAAAATATAAAACGAAAACCAAAAACACATACGAAACTCAAACACAGGTGTTTTCTTAATCTTTCATCAGCTTCTTTTTTGGACGGCAATGACAGAATTTGTTTCCTTTGTGTTTGATCTTTGAGTCAGGTCTTTCGCGAGCATAACCGAGAAACTGGCCCTGTTAGTCGAGTTGTTTTCGAAATTTAAAATTATTACACAAGTTATCCAAATCAACATCAACATTTTGATAGAGTTCACCAATAGTTCCTAATTTTGTCGACAATATTTTGTGTTGTATTTGTTGATACCGCAGTATTGTATCAATAAACCAAGTCACTTAACTTCAATTACAGTCTAAATGAGTTGAATCTCCCTTCTTCCAACATATGGGTTGCAAACTTGTCTACAGACTAAATCACACAGCCTAATTGTCACTCTTCATTGTTAACACTATTTAGTACATTCCAGGCACACTTCTTTTATTGGGGAAGGAAAAAAAAAAGTGAGTTTACAAAGAAAAAACAAAGACGATAGATGAATTGACATGGAAGACTGAACTGTTACAGGGGTTTCAGAATTGAATTTGTCACATTGTTCAGTGAACATATTTCTGGGCTTCTGCATGAAGTCCGATCAGGCCCACTTGTCATAATTGAAAATGCAGGTTGTTTTGGAGAGGGTAGAAACACAAGTTCATTGCTAAGCATTGACACAACACTAGACATGGTAGGCCTGTCGGCTGCAATTTCTTGAACACAAAGAAGTATTGGAAAAATGGTTTAATATAGGCATATTTTTTAGCTCAATTTTGAGTGGGCCCCGAACGTATTTTGGGGCGGGTCCGAAGAGGTGAAGTGTTCCTTGCTACGTGGCAAGTCATACGTTAAAGACGGAACGTCAAAACCATTTATGAGTGAATGGGAAGTTGACGTCGTTTTCGAGTCTAACATTAATTTTTTTTTAGATAAAATTCATTTGAATTTTTTCAATAAAAAATATTGTGAGAATTTAATTTGATTCTAAATTTATTTTTTTTGGTTTCCTTAAGTGGTTTCCTAAAAATGATTAAACTATTCAAATAGTTATATATATATATATATATATATTCAAATAGTTTATTATATATATATTTAAATAATTTAATATATATATATATATTTCAATAGTTTAAATAAATTAAAGTTCCTTCATGTTGACTTAGTCCACTACAGTTCAAAGTTTGAATTATTGGTGTTGGTTGTGCAAACGGTCCGGAATTGTTTGTATTTTAACAGGTTGCAATTTTGTTTAAAAAAAATTTTTGAACTAAACCTGTTCAATTTTGTTATGCACCTGTTCACTTCAAGGAAGAACCTTTTCGGGTCTAATTTTTTGCCTATAAATATAGATACTTTTCCAGCAGTTGAGATATCCCAAAAAATCAGTCTCAAATATTATTTGTTGTCCAGTTTGTTATCTTTGGTGCATTAGTGCATTAATCTTCATTTTTTTTAGGAATAAATTTCAGAGAGTTAGAACATAGGTTTGGTTCGCCGAACAAATTGTTTGGAGTACTACTACAATTTGTGAAGATCAATGTATCCTGGGAGATAGACGCCGCTCAACCGTAAGTACCATAGCGGGGCGAATCTGTCTTAAGGACAGAGTGTCACACACTCGATTTGGTCTTGAATTATTTATTCGGTTCAACGAAATAAATTCTGTAAGATTTATTTATTTTTGTTTGTTTATTTCTAGTTATTTTATTTACACAGAAGATTGTTCCAACAATCTTAAGACAGATTCGAATTATTCTGTTTACAGAATTTTTCGTTTGTTTTCTTTTTTCATTCTTCGTAAATAATTTCGGAGGAAAATTATTTTCTGTGGATTTACAAAATAATATTCTAGTTGGAAAAACAAATAGTGATTATATGCTATTTGACAGATAGTAGTAATATACTGTCTCTTTTCTTTGACAACAACTAGTAGTACGATACTGGTGTCATTAACAATTCAGAATATATTTTTGTGGAATTTTTTCAGAAATTAATTTTGGGTTTTAGAAATTATTTTCTGAGTTTTCATTACTTAAAATTTTGTTTTAGTATTTTAATTATTGAAGTGTTACTGAAATTAATTTTCTTGTGTGGAATTAATTTGGTTAAATAAAATTTTATTTTATTTCCAAATTAATTGAAAAATAAAAGTTATTTTCTTATTTCTTTTATTTTACAGAATTTAATTTCTTGTAGGGAATTAATTTGGTTAAATAAAATTTTATTTTATTTCCAAATTAATTGAAAAATAAAAGTTATAGTTTTTATTTCTTTCATTTTACAGAATTTATTTTTCTGTGTGGAATTAATTTTTTTAAATAAAATTTTATTTTATTTTCAAATTAATTGGAAAATAAAAGTTATATTCTTGTTTCTTTTATTTTTACAGAATTTAATTCTGTGAATTTGGTTTAATTTTCTGTGTAGTGAAAATTCTAATTATAAATTTGTTTTATAAATTAGAATTGATGGCTACTGAAACAAATGCCCAAACAAGTACTACTGTGGTGGCTGCAATTGCACCAACCCCCTCTCCTGTGATGACAGTACCAACAAATCATGGAGAGAAGCCAGAGAAGTTCTCAGGAACTGACTTTAAAAGATTGCAACAGAAAATGTTGTTCTATCTTACAACTCTGAACCTGGCTCGTTTTCTCCGTAAAGATGCTCCTATCCTGAAAAAGGATGAAACCGACCGGCAAGTGGTTGCTGCGGTTGATGCTTGGAAACATGTCGATTTCCTTTGCCGGAACTACGTCTTGAATGGACTTGACAACACATTATACAACGTCTACAGCCTAATCAAGACAGCAAAGGAACTTTGGGAATCGTTGGAGAAAAAGTACAAAACGGAAGATTCCGGCTCAAATTGTGGTTGGCAGATTCTTGGATTTTGTAATGGTTGATTCAAAAACTATGATCAGCCAAGCTCAAGATTTCCAACTCATTCTGCATGACATTCACGCAGAAGACATGTCTCTCAGTGAATCCTTTCAAGTTGTAGCCTTAATTGAAAAATTACCAAAAAGCTGGAAGGAGTTCAAGAACTACCTCAAACACAAGCGCAAAGAAATTTCTATGGACGAATTAATTGTGCGTTTAAGGATTGAAGAGGACAACCGCAATTCTGAAAAGCGGGCTGGTAAGCATCCTATGAAGTCTAAGGCAAATGTGGTGGAACATGCTTCAAAAACCAATAAACGAAAGTCTTCTGGAGAAAGTTCATCACAAGGCTCTAAAAGGGGGGATAATAAAAAGTACAAGTTTAATGGCAAATGTTACATCTGTGACAAAGAGAGCAAAGGCAAAAACAAAAGAAGAACAAGCAAGAAGCCTGCTCAAGCCCAATCCATGACTGAAGTAGACAATATTTCCAATGGTAATGATGATATCAATCTTTCCTGCAGTTGTTTCTGAGGCAAATCTTGTCGGAAATCCTAAAGAATGGTTGGGTGGACACTGGTGCTACTCGCCATATTTGTGCCGACAAAAAGATGTTCACATCTTATTCTATAATGGACAATAGTGAACAACTCTTATGGCAACTCCTCAACTTCCAAAGTTGAAGGACAAGGAAAGATTGTACTCAAGATGACATTTGGAAAGGAACTCACTCTCAACAATGTGCTGCATGTACCAGACATTCGCAGAATTTAGTTTCCGGATCTTTGTTGAGTAAGAATGGGTTTAGGCTAGTTTTTGAAAGTGACAAGTTTGTACTTACCAAAAACGGGATGTTATTTAGGAAAAGGTTACATGTCTGATGGCCTTTCAAGTTAAATGTAATGACCGTTGTTACCCTCAGTTAATTAATAATACTACATCTTCTTCTACTTGCCTTGAGTCTTTCAAATATTATGGCATGGTAAGACTAGGACATGTTAATTATGGATCTTTGCGTAGATTAATTAATATGGAATGTTTACCTAAATTAACATTGATTCAAATCATAAATGTGAAGTTTCGCAATTGAGGCAAAATTATCTAAAACTCATTTTCATTCAATTGAAAGAAGTACGGAACCACTTGAATTAATTCATAGTGACATTTGTGATTTTAAATCATTCAAACTAGAGGTGGGAAAAGTATTTTATCACCTTTATTGATGATCATTATACTAGATATAGTTATGTTTATTTAATTCGAACCAAGGATGAAGCTTTGGAAACTTTCATTCAATATAAGAATGAAGTTGAAAATCAACTTGGTAAGAAAATCAAGAAACTTAGAAGTGATAGAGGTGGTGAATATGAATCACCTTTTGGTGAGTTTTGTAAAGAACATGGAATAATTCATCAAACCACCGCTCCTTACTCACCTCAGCAAAATGGAATTGCTTGAAAGGGAAAAATAGGACTTTAAAAGAAATGATGAATGCCATGTTAATTAGTTCTGGATTACCCTCAAACTTGTGGGAGGAAGCAATACTTTCTGCTAATTATATTTTAAATAAAGTACCCTGAAAGAAAGTGAATCAAACACCTTATGAAATATGGCATATAGAGTACCATCCTACAAATACTTAAAAGTGTGGGGGTGTTTGGCTAAAGTGGTTATTCCTAGTCCTAAAAAGACTAAGATAGGTCCTAAGACCATTGATTGCATTTTCATTGGTTATGCCAAGAATAGTAGTGCATATCGGTTTTTGATTCATAAATCAGAACATTCCGAAATGCATGTAAATACTATTATTGAGTCTCGGAATGCATCATTCTTTGAACATGTATTTCCAAATAAAACTGGACAAGTGACTAGTACTAATAAAATATCTTTTGATGCTATTACTAGTCAGGATCAAGAACATGATCAACAACAAGAGTTAGATCAAAATCAGGAAGAGGAACTTAGGCGTAGTAAACGTGCTAGAATCTCAAAATCTTTTGGTCCAGATTTTCTAACATATTTGTTAGAAAATAAGCCTTTAACTTTTAAAGATGCTATGTCCAGTCCTGAAGCTCCTTTATGGAAAGAAGCTGTCAACAGTGAAGTTGAATCCATCTTGCAAAATCACACTTGGGAATTGGTGGATTTGCCACCAGGTTGTAAACCTCTTGGGTACAAGTGGATTTTCAAAAGAAAATTGAAAGCGGATGGATCAATAGACAAATACAAGACAAGACTTGTAGTCAAAGGTTTTAGACAGAAAAAAGGTCTAGATTACTTTGACACATACTCACCGGTTACTAAAATAACATCCATTAGAATGCTAATGGCCATTGCATCTCTATACAATCTAAAAATTCATCAAATGGATGTTAAAACCGCTTTCTTAAATGGTGAGTTAAATGAAGAAATTTACATGGAACAACCAAATTGCCATTACGCCAACTTCTCCTTATGTTGGGACTGTGCCAGTGAATCATGGTGGAAAACCAGAGAAATTCTTAAGAACTGTTTTTAAAAGATGGCATAAAAGAAGTCTATCTAAAGGAGAGGAAACTAAGAAGTACAAGTTTAATGGCATGTGTTAC
>NW_021024628.1:2633741-2794736 GCF_004153795.1 Camellia sinensis
CATTAGATTAATGTTTCGAACATTAGATTTCGAACATTAGATTAATGTTTCGAACATTAGATTGATGTGCAAATGGGACTAAATGGAGCATAAGAAAACTTTTAGGACTAAATGGTTCAACTTTTCAGAAACTAGGACTTATGGGTAAATTTTCCTACCATTTATTGGTAAATTATAACAATTATTACAAATTTATGATAAAATTTATAATTTTAATTATTAATATTTATAATATTTTTCATCTATTTGTAATTTAATGATTTTTTTTAATTTCAAAAATATTTAATTTTCCAAGTTCTACCCACTAGACGGACCATTAAATTTTTTTAAAAAAAAAGTCAAGAAATGACCAAAAAAATAGTGGACTTTTTTTTATTTTTTCTTTAATTTTTTTTTTCAAATTTTTGTTCCTTTTTAAATACCTAAGATGGAAAGAAAAATTTTAAAAAATTGACATAACTTTTTTTTTAAAAAAACAATCAGAAAAATAGAAAACATTATACATAGATTCGGACCGGCAAATGAGATGGAAGAGCAACAAGACGGAAGAAAATATTGTTAGTGTCAAAGGTGAAAAAGGCGATGTTGGTGACATAACTCATATCTTGATGCCGCTAGCAATGTCTATCTCAATGCTGATAGCGACATTGTTGGACAATCATAAGAGTAGCAACAACACTGGATCGTCCCTAGAATTACTCTTTCTTTAACCCTAGGTTTTGAAAATTTAACCATCTACATTTTTCTCAAAACAAAACAATACACCAAGTTTTTGTTACCAATTTCCAAATAAAATGAAAACAAAAAAGGAAATTAGAAAATAAAAACAAAAATGTTATCAGACAAGGACAATTGCTTCCGTGAAAAATGAAAATATAAAACGAAAACCAAAAACACATACGAAACTCAAACACAGGTGTTTTTTTAATCTTTCATCAGCTTCTTTTTTGGACGGCAATGACAGAATTTGTTTCCTCTGTGTTTGATCTTTGAGTCAGGTCTTTCACGAGCATAACCGAGAAACTTGCCCTGTTAGTCGAGTTGTTTTCGAAATTTAAAATTATTAAACAACTTATCCAAATCAACATCAACATTTTGATAGAGTTCACCAATAGTTCCTAATTTTGTCGACAATATTTTGTGTTGTATTTGTTGATACCGCAGTATTGTATCAATAAACCAAGTCACTAAACTTCATTTACAGTCTAAATGAGTTGAATCTCCCTTCTTCCAACATATGGGTTGCAAACTTGTCTACAGACTAAATCACACAACCTAATTGTCACTCTTCATTGTTAACACTATTTAGTACATTCCAGGCACACTTCTTTTATTGGGGAAGCGAAAAAAAAAAGTGAGTTTACAAAGAAAAAACAAAGACGATAGATGAATTGACATGGAAGACTGAACTGTTACAGGGGTTTCAGAATTGAATTTGTCACATTGTTCAGTGAACATATTTCTGGGCTTCTGCATGAAGTCCGATCAGGCACACTTGTCATAATTGAAAATGCAGGTTGTTTTGGAGAGGGTGGAAACACAAGTTCATTGCTAAGCATTGACACAACACTAGACATGGTAGGCCTGTCGGCTGCAATTTCTTGAACACAAAGAAGCCCTCTATTTATGTACCTCAACAGCATATGTGTAGAAGATACATCTTCTAGTATTGGGTCCTTCAGGTCCTGTCCAATGCCACTCTTCCACAAGTCCCATGACTGAAAAATAAGGCAACAAGTATATCTCATTGTGAATCCTTCAAAGACGAATTATACGAAGAATTAAGGCTCGGTTTGGTGGAGCTTTTCAAAATATAGTTACACACTCACTTTTGAGTGTGGTGTTTGTTTAGCGTTTTCAAAAATTAATTCCACACTCACTTTTGAAAACTTTTTCCAAGGCAGGAAAATTTAGGCTAACCGATCATCCCACCAGATGTCCTACCGGATGTCCCACTAGTCGTCTAGCCAGAACAGTGTTGGGTTTTTTTTTTTCTTTTTTTTTTTTTGCATTGTTATTTTTATATTACAAAAAAAAAAAAGTTTGTGAAATTTTTTATAAGCTTTGAATAGAATATTGGGTTGTGTGTTTGGTTATGAATTGTAAGTTTTTATATCAAATATTATATGTCACATTACTCAATTCAAACTCAATTTAATACTTTTTTCAAAACTCATAACCAAACAAATTTTCCACACTAAATCATAATTTCAAAACTCACAAACTCAAAATATAACTCTATTCTCAAATCATAATTCTAAAACTCTACCAAACACTACCTAAGATTTTCAAGGCAGTTCTAGGCTCCCATCACTAGAAGGTTTGGGAAGGGTCAGATGCACGCAGTCTTTATGCCCGCATGCGAAGAGGTTGTTTCTATGGTATAAAGGTCTAAGATTTCAAAAGAAAAAGGGAAAAGGGAAAAGGGAAGAAAAATAAATAAATAAATGTAGTAGCATTCTAGTACTCACATATCCAAGAAGATTAAGAGATTCAATATGATAAAAGCCAGTATTCTTTTTGCCACTCAAAATTTCCAACAACAAGACTCCAAAACTAAAAATGTCGGATTTGATGGAAGAGGCCTTTCCAAGCATACTCAGGTGACATGTAACCGCTGAATTCAAGTATTAAATCGAATCAGTATCCTCAAAGATATGAATGTATGCAAAAATAAGATGTTTTGGAGGAAAGGCGCACAAATTATGTTTTACTCACTAAATGCCAACAATTCAATTTGTTGCTTGTGATCCATTTCCCCCAAAAATTCTTGCCAGCCCAAAATCAGAAATTTTTGGGTTCATATCTTTATCCAACAGAATGTTGCTAGCTTTCAAATTTCTGTAAATAATTCGTAACCTTGAATAATGATGAAGATAGAGAAGCCCTTGAGCAATTCCTATCAACGCATAACTCCCAATTTAGTGTCCTGTGTTTGATTGGATCTGTCTCAATTTCACACCAAATTAATAAATTAAATGATAGTACATAAGTATGAATAGACATAATAACAGAAAAAAATATATATATTTAATATGTTCAAGTTTGCTAAGGCACAAACCAAAAAGGAAGAAATCCAAGCTTTTTTTGGGCATATACTCATAGACCAAAATCTTTTCATCTCCTTCAATGCAACAGCCCAGCAGTCTCACAAGATTCTTGTGTTGAAATTTCGCTATGAGCATTGCCTCATTCTGTAATTCCTCCAATCCTTGTCCAGGTTTTCTTGAAAGCCTTTTCACAGCCACCTCATATCCCTTTAGTAGCATTCCCTGATATGGAACCTTATTCACTTTATTTTTATTCTATGGAAAACTAACATCAAATACTATCTGAAAGTAATATGTTAAGTAAACACAGACTGGAACAAAGAAAAATAAAACTCTATGCATCGACTGGGACTCCACTACTTGGTTATGTTAGGTCCCTATGTTGTCAAATCCGGAGACAAAACATTGTGTTGGTTCAAATGTAATTTTTTGTGTTTTTGTTCTGTCCGCTCGAGCGTATACTTGTGAGCTCGAGCGTAGATTCGCAGGTCTCAGTAGTTTTTCAGGGTAAGCAACATATACTGGTGGATCTGATTTTACGCTCGAGCGGATTATCCTACGCTCGAGCGCATCTCAGTTTGTTTCGCACGCAGTTTTGGTCAGTCCGCTCGAGCGGGCTGTGGTGAGCTCGAGCGGAGATCGCGGTTCCAGATTCCTATTTAAAGCTGATAAGGGTGTTTTTGTGAGTGCGTTTTTTGGTGATCTAATCTAAACGAACTAGGGTTGTGTTTGGAGTTTTCTTTGGAGGTTGTTCATAGTTTTCCTTGATGTTCTTGAGAGAGTTCTGAACTTATATATTTAGATTCATACATCAAGGAGGTTGCTTCTTAAGTTTCAAGTGAGTTCTCTTCGGTGGATTCCGAAGATCAAAGCGTAGGATTCAAAAGGCGTTTGAGTCTACGTAGTCGTTAATTCGACAAGTGAAGTTGTGGTGTGGAATCAACTTCAGGATCAATTCCGTGACGAAGGTGTGGTGAAAAGAGTTACAGAAGATTCAGAGACAAATTGACTAGGGTTGGGTAATTTGTATGATTTCTTTGTAATCTTTTCGTTCTTCAGTAGTGGATTGATAGTGGCGGTTCGCCCGTGGTTTTTGATTACAATTGAAGGTTCTTCAATTGTGGTTTTTTCCACGTAAAAAATCGTTTGTGTTGATTTATTGTTTATTCTCAAAAACAAACAAACTAAAATCACTCTCGTAAGTGTTTGATGATTTTAGGTTGAGTGTTTTGATTTATTGGGATTTGGAATAAGTTAATCTTGATCTAATCACAAATCACGTAGGACTTTCACATCCCCTATCTTCTCCCAACAACATCCTATTCTGAGGGAGCTTCCGCATTTATTTAACAAATGCTACCGTCGATCTAGGGTTTGACTTTCTCGTTGATTAGTTAGTTTACTGCTGTCAGTCCAGCCATCCGATCAACTACTGAAGATAACTATGCTTTGTGTGGCTTCAGATAGTGCAACAACACACATTTTTACATAGCTCCATGTTTGTTGTTTGAGTTATCTTCTCATGATGCGTGGTGGCTTTGGATATACTATCTGTGATTGTTCATTGAGCTGGTGTTATCTCTTTTCTCAAATTTGCAGGACTCATCATTTGATATTTCTTGTCCGTGTTGGTTTAGATCTCACTGCTCTCCTTGATTTACAGGACTTTCTTAGGTATGTTTGCTATTTTTTTTTTTTAAAAAAAAAAAAAAAGTTCTTTTACGCTCGAGCGCAGTTTTACGCTCGAGCGTTTTTCACTCTCAGCAGTTTTTCGTGTTTTGAGTTCAGAAGATGGATTTTTGAGCTCAGCGGCCCTTTGCAACTCGCGCGAGCTGTACAGTTTACGCTCGACAGTTATGTACGCTGACTACTTGTTTCAAACTTAACTCCTCTCTCTCTCGATCAGTATTTTTTCTGTTTCATTCTCTGATCTAGGGTTTGTTGTGGCTGCATTGGTCGATTTTTCCCTCACCATTCACCTCCTTCCACCGATTTGTTTTTGGTAAGTTTTACCCTTTATTTCTTTGATTTTGTTCTTTTTGTTTAGTAGTGTTTGGTTTGTGATTTTGGGTTTGTCTTCGTGTTTGTCTTTGTGATTCCTCTCCTCAACGTCCTCGTCTCTTTGTCTGATTCTTTTTTGTGTTTCTTTGTTCTGGTGTTAGGTTTATGTCGTCCCTCCTAATTGCTTGAGGGCTTTTGATTCCTTCGTGCGTCGAGTCTGTGGTGGATAATTGCTTGATTTTTATCTTCATAGTATGTTTTTCTATCAGCTCAATTGTCATAGAATTATTTGCTCATTACCATGGGTTTCATGCCCTGTTTTTAATTTGAGTTATTGCACTAATGCTTGTTTTGTTTTGGTTGGGGTTGGGTTTTGGGTTTGTTGTTGTTGGGTGTCTTAGTGCTTCTTCGGTATGTCTGCTCCTGCCAAAACGCCAAGGCCACCGTTCTCCCCTCTATAACCCTGAGAGTTGTTCAGTCGGCCCCAATCCAAGTCTTCCATAAATCTTTGTGACTCGACCGTTCATTTAGAACGTAATGTTCAACCGATACTTTTGAGTCCATCCATCGTCCCTTGTTCGACCCTAGGTGTGTGACCATGTTTTATTTTTTCGTGCGTCAGAATCTCGATTGGGTTCGAGAATTCTATTGAATATGGAGGGGTATTCGGATATGAGCCATCTTTCACACTGGGTGTCCAAATCCATTTCTGTCACCCCTGCTTTGATTCGCCAACTTCTCAGATTGAGCAAGTTCCCAATACTATCATTTCCTGTACCTGACTCGTCCTACTTGTGCTTTGATGATGCTTTGGAACTGTGTGTGTGCCCGTCATTGGCCTAAAGGGTTTATTAAACAGTTTGAACTTCTTCCGGAGTTCAGATTGCTTAATTGATTGTCTGCGCCAACACTCATGTCACCAACACTCATTCGAGGTCAAACAAGACCAAGGAATATTTGTCTTGTATTGCCAATCACCGCTCTAGATCTCGCCTCTCTATTATCACCAAATGATGGTGCTCATGGCCATACAAGCTTGGCCTTCCTTACGGTTGCTTGATCAACCGATTTGCTGACCTTGGACCCCTATCCTAGATGATGAGTTTGCCTCTCTCCTCTCCGCCCTTTCACAAGAAAACTGTCTCACAGAGTCGGGCTCATGTTAAGGGGAGTCCTCTCGTGATCCTTCTGCAGGTACCACTTGCCTTCTGAGGAGGCTGAATATGACTGCTGCTGCGGGGGTGAGGGATCCTACCCCCTGTTCCACCTAGCTCGTTTCCTGATCAGCTTCGGCATTTTGAGGGGCTATGACGTTAGACTTTCTCGATCGCGTTTTGATGCCTTTGATGGTCGTCTTGGTCAGCTGGAGCAGACTGCGCTCACTACTACTTCGCAGCTGGATCACATCATTTCCTTACTGACCTTCAGCCGCCCCCTCCTCCTCTGGTGCTTGATTTTGCTTTCCATTCCCGTCAAAAAGGGGAGAAGTTTTGGTTCCTGCTGGATTGATGTATATTGTATGGATTTATTTGATGGTATATTGTATTGATGATTGGTGATTATTTGTTTGGTTTTGGTTATGACACGATATTGATATTTGTTCTTTTTTTCCTTTAGTCTATTGAATGGAATACATTTTGTATATTCTTATAATAGTTCCACAAGTTTTGGTTTTCTGGTATGTTGCTCTTTTCACAGGTGAATGTGGATGATGAATTGGATTGATGGATTGATATATGGCAAGATTGGAAAGTTTTATAGAGTTGTTTTGAGTGTAGTGTTAGTATTGTTTTTATGTTATGCTATGTGTTTAAGGACTTTTTTAGAAAAGTTTTTGTCCGGGAATTGACAAAGGGGAGATGAATCATCCAGCTCAACAGGTGATTGGCAGTGTCTCGGATCGAATGAAAACCGGAAGACAGATTCGGGATGAGGTATCACATATGTGTTATGTTTCTTTAATTGAACCTAAGAATTTTAAAGAGGCCCTGCTAGATGATAGTTGGGTCAATGCTATGCATGAAGAATTAGGTCAATTTGAGCGTAACAAAGTTTGGACTCTTGTTCCCAGACCTAGAAACATGAATGTGATAGGTACCAAGTGGATCTTTAAAAATAAATCTGATGAGAATGGTACTGTAGTGAGAAATAAAGCCAGGTTGGTTGCTCAAGGCTACACACAAGTAGAGGGTGTTGACTATGATGAGACGTTTGCCCCAGTTGCACGTCTCGAATCTATTCGTATTTTGCTTGGTGTTGCATGTTTTCTTGGCTTTAAATTGTTTCAAATGGATGTGAAAAGTGCCTTTTTGAATGGGTACTTGAGAGAAGAGGCATATGTTGAGCAACCAAAAGGGTTTGAGGACCCTAAATGTCCTAATCATGTCTACAAGTTAGACAAGGCTTTGTATGGATTGAAACAAGCTCCTCGAGCTTGGTATGATAGGCTTACTACCTTTCTTCTTGACAATGATTTTCAAAGGGGTAGTGTGGATAAGACTTTATTTGTGAAACATACTAAGTCTCATATTCTTGTTGCTCAGATTTATGTTGATGATATTGTGTTTGGATCTACTGCTGAGCATCTTGTGAAATATTTTTCTGATTGCATGACACAGGAGTTTGAGATGAGCATGATGGGAGAATTGTCTTATTTTTTGGGTCTCCAAATTAAACAGTCTCCTTCGGGCATATTTGTTTCTCAGTCTAAGTATGCTAAAAATCTTGTGTCCAAGTTTGGTCTTGAGTCTTCCAAGCATGTACGCACTCCCATGAGCACCAGTCTTCACCTCTCCAAAGATTCCTCTGGTATTGATGTTGATCCTACCCTTTATAGGAGTATGATATGGAGTCTTTTGTACCTCACAGCTAGTCGTCCCGATATAGCTTTCAGTGTAGGTGTTTGTGCCCGTTACCAAGCTAGTCCTAAAGAGTCTCATCTACTTGCTGTCAAACGCATCATTAAATATGTTAATGGGACCTTAGGATATGGGGATTGGTTTTCCACTGATACTACAGCCGAAATTACTGGTTTTTCTGATGCCGACTGGGCAGGGTGTGCTGATGATAGGAAAAGTACCTCCGGGGGGTGTTTTTACCTTGGGAATAATTTGGTCTCTTGGCACAGTAAAAAGCAGAATGCCATCTCTCTTTCCACTGCTGAGGCTGAGTACATTGCTGCAGGGAGTTGTTGTGCACAAATGTTGTGGATGAAGCAAATGCTTCATGATTATGGAATAGAACAGAATACCCTCACTCTTTTTTGTGATAACACAAGTGCCATAAACATTTCAAAAAATCCTGTCCAACACTCTCGCACCAAACATATTGACATCCGTCATCATTTTATTCGAGAGTTAGTGGATGAAGGCCTTGTTGTTTTGGAACATATCCCTACTGAGCATCAAAAAGCTGATATTTTTACAAAACCCCTTGATCTTCTTCGATTTGAGTTTCTTAGAAAGACCTTGGGTGTAATGCTCAGTAACTAGATTGTTTCCTGTATTCGTGAGGTGAGTGTGAGTGTCTGACTTACTATTCTTAGATATGTTAATCTCATTGTGTTTGAGTCCTGGTATCTTTTGCTCCAAAAATATTCAAATGAACACTGCTCATGTTTCGTACAAGATTTGTTTTACATCTTTGTTCATAGCTCATTCTGAATGCCCATACTCACTTACTTCGTGATCTCATTCTGTACACATTCTTGAGCTAAACTGTTGCAGGGGTTTCCGCATAAGTGATCAAAGTTCTCTATGGACCACTGACAGCGTTTCTTGTACTTTTGCGGAGAAATTGACCTATACTAGTATATCATGGGTGATGTTAAGTCTCTTAACCATCTACCGCCTTAGTTCACTTCCATGGTTTCTCCCTCAGTACATGATCTCCGAGCATTAGGAAAAGGCTACCTCAGAGGCACCAACCAGGCCATCATTCTGACTTCATTCTTCTCTGGTTGGAATCCATACTCTTGAGCGTGCATGCCACCAGTGAGTGCCCACAAGAAAAAAAAAAAAACATGGAAAAATTTGATCCGGATTGGGACATCCACAATGCGATGGAAATTATCCAATCCTCTCAAAGCATAGATCACGTCAAGCGAAAAAGAGCGCATTGCATAGAAGACAGTCAGGAAGACCTAAGCCTTTTTTGCATTCTTTTAAGATGATGCTCTTCATTGGCGTCTTGACCTGCAAGGTATGGTACATTCTTTTGTTTTTTCTAACCAATGTCTAGGTACTCGCAGGTGCTGCTGATAGAAGTTTTTTCCACTATTCATGGTGATAGTACGTGGGTTGTGCAATATTTATTTTAATCCTTCATTGTAATGTTGTATTGTGATAATGTACTCACTCTTGCGATTTCATTAATATTATGATGCATCTTATGCTTCCTTTTAAAAAAAAAAAAAAAAGTTCTTTACGCTCGAGCGGCATGTTTTACGCTCGAGCGCGTTTTTCACTCTTGCAGCAGTTTGTTCGTGTTTTGACAGTTCTGAGAGATGGATTTTTGAGCTCGAGCGGCCCTTTGCACACTCGCGCGGGAGTCTGCTAGCATTGTTTTACGCTCGAGCAGTAATATGTACGCTCGAGCGTACCTGTTTCATACTTAACTCCCTCTCTCGTCTCTTCGAGTCAGTTCTTTTTTTTCTGTTTCATTCTCTCGATCTAGGGTTTGGTTTGTGGCTGCATTGTGGTCGATTTTCCCTCACCTTCACCGTCCTGCCCACCGATTTGTTCTTTGGTAAGTTTTACCCTCTTTTATTTTCGTTGATTTTTTGTTCTTTTTTGTTTTAGTAGGTGTTGGGTTTGTGATTTTGTGGGGTTTGTGTCTCGTTTTTTTTTGTGATTCTCTCTCTCTCACACCTTGTCCTCGTCCTATTGTCTGATTCTTTTTTGTGTGGTTTCTTTAGTGAGTCTGGTGTATTAGGGTTTATCTGTGTTCCCTCCTTCATGTCTTTATGGGCTGTTGATGTCTCTGTGCGTGCGTCTGAGTCTGGTGGTGAATATATTGCTTTGATTTTCTTATGCTTCATAGTTATGTGTTTTTCTATACCATGCTCACATTGTTCATGATTGATCTTTTGCATTGTACATTGAGGGTTTCATGCCCTGTTTTTTAATTTGGTTATTGCACTAATGCTTTGCTTTGTTTTGGTTTGGTGTGGTTTGGGTTTTGGGTTTGTTGGTTTGTTGGGTGTTATAGTGTCTTTTTCGTCATGTCTGCTCCTGCTTCTAAACGCCGAAAGGCCACCGTCTCTCACCCTCTCTATAACCCTGATCGGTTTCAGTCGGCCACACAATCCAAGTCCTTCCACAAATCTTTTGTGACTCGTACCGTTCATTTAGAACGGAATGTTCAACCTGATACTTTTGAGTCCATCCACATTCGCCCTTTGTTCGACCCTCTAGGTGGTGACCGTGTTTTATTGTTTTCTGGACGTCAGAATCTCGATTGGGTTCGAGAATTCTATTGTAATATGGAGGGTATTCGTGATTATGAGCCATCTTTCACTACATGGGTTCGGTCAAAATCCATTTCCGTCACCCCTGCTTTGATTCGCCAACTTCTTCAGATTGAGCAAGTCTTTCCCCAATACTATCATTTCCCTGTTCCTGACCGTCCTACTTGTGACTTTGATGATGTGGCTTTGGAACTGTGTGGTGCTGCCCGTCATTGGCCTAAAGGAGGTTTGATTAAACAGTTTGAACTTCTTCCGGAGTTCAGATTGCTTAATCTGATTGTCTGCGCCAACATCATCGTCACCACACACTCATCCGAGGTCAAACAAGACCAAGGATTCATTTTGTCCTGTATTGCCAATCACCGGTCTATTGATCTCGCCTCTCTTATTATAAGAAAGATGATTGGTGCTCATGGGCATAAAAAGCTTGGCCTTCCCTACGGTTGCTTGATCAACCGAATTTTGACTGACCTTGGGACCCCTATTCTAGACGATGATGAGTTTGCCTCTCCTTCTCGCCCTTTCACTAAGAAAACTGTCTCACAGAGTCGGGCTCATGTTAAGGGGGAGTCCTCTCGGGCTGATCCTTCTGCAGGTACCACTACTGGCCTTGCTGAGGAGGCTGAATATGATGCTGCTGCCGCCGGGGGTGAGGCGGATCCTACTCCACCTGTTCCACCTCGCTCTTTTCCTGATCAGCTTCGGCATTTTGAGGAGGCTATGACTCGGCGGTTAGACTTTCTCGATGCGCGTTTTGATGCCTTTGATGGTCGTCTTGGTCAGCTGGAGCAGACTGCCGCTCACACTACTTCGCAGCTGGACCACATCATTTCCTTACTGACGCTTCAGCCGCCCCCTCCTCCATCTGGTGCGTGATTTCTTGCTTTCCTCATTCCCGGTCAAAAAGGGGGAGAGTTTGGTTCCTGCTGTGATCTTGATGGTATATTGTATTGATGCTGTGATCTTGATGGTATATTGTATTGATGGTACTCTGGTGATTATATTTTGTTTTGTTCTCTTGGTTATGACACATGGATATTTTGATATTTTGTTCATCTGAATATTTTGTTCCTTTGGTTCTATTGGATGGATACATTTTGATATATTCTTATATAGTTCCACAAGTTTTGGTTTTTCTGGTATGTTGCTAGTCTTTTCACAGGTGAATGTTGGATGAAGAATTGGATTGATGGACCGATATATGGCAAGATTGGATTATAGAGTTGTTTTGAGTGTTTTTAGTATTTGTTTTTAATCTTGTCTAGTGCATGTGTTTAAGGACATTTGTTTAGAACTGTTTTGTCCGGGAATTGACAAAGGGGGAGATTGTTAGGTCCCTATGTTGTCAAATCCGGAGACAAAACATTGTGTTGGTTCAAATGTAATTTTTTGTGTTTTTGTTCTGTCCGCTCGAGCGTATACTTGTGAGCTCGAGCGTAGATTCGCAGGTCTCAGTAGTTTTTCAGGGTAAGCAACATATACTGGTGGATCTGATTTTACGCTCGAGCGGATTATCCTACGATCGAGCGCATCTCAGTTTGTTTCGCACGCAGTTTTGGTCAGTCCGCTTGAGCGGGATGTGGTGAGCTCGAGCGGAGATCGCGGACCCAGATTCCTATTTAAAGCTGTTAAGGGTGTTTCTGTGAAGGATGTTTTCCTAGATCTGATCTAAACAAACTAGGGTTGTGTTTAAAGTTTTCTTTGGAGATTTTTCATAGTGTTCCTTGATGTTCTTGAGAGAGTTCTGAACTTATGCATTGAGATTCATACATCAAGGAGGTTGCTTCTTAAGTTTCAAGTGAGTTCTCTTCGGTGGATTCCGAAGATCAAAGCGTAGGATTCAAAAGGCGTTTGAGTCTACGTAGTCGTTAATTCGACAAGTGAAGTTGTGGTGTGGAATCAACTTCAGGATCAATTCCGTGATGAAGGTGTGGTGAAAAGAGTTACAGAAGATTCAGAGACAAATTGACTAGGGTTGGGTAATTTGTATGATTTCTTTGTAATCTTTTCGTTCTTCAGTAGTGGATTGATAGTGGCGGTTCGCCCGTGGTTTTTGATTACAATTGAAGGTTCTTCAATTGTGGTTTTTTCCACGTAAAAAATCGTTTGTGTTGATTTATTGTTTATTCTCAAAAACAAACAAACTAAAATCACTCTCGTAAGTGTTTGATGATTTTAGGTTAAGTGTTTTGAATTTATTGGGTTTTGGAATTAGTTAATCTTGATCTAATCACAAATCACGTAGGATTTTCAGGTTAGATCAGAATGATTTCTGTATAGCGTTCAACATCCCAAAAGTGTGATGCTGAATGTTACCTTGTAAACAGGTCAAGCCACCCTCTCCGAGCTTATTTGCATTAGAGAAGTTATCGGTAGCAGCAGATACACTAGTGAAACTGAACAACAGTAAATCAACTTCCTTATTTCCACCAATAAGACTCTTACTGGCTTCATTTCATGTGCAGTTGGCAGGTCCAACACTCGTGCCAATTTCTAATTTTAACAAATCCTCCCCTGTTTAGTAAAAGATATACGTCCTTATGATTTTTGAATAATATTTGAGCATTTGGGACTATATAGAAGCACAATGGCTAATTTTGAGTTTAAATATAATACACTCACACGCATGCACATAAAATTTGCCAAAATAAACTTAGTTGGCACACATGTCCATATAAACTAAAAATCAGCATGCTATGCAAACAAAATGAACTTGCTATCACAAACAAAGGAACAAAAATAGCTTTCTTTTGTTTTATGTTCCAAGAGTGAAATCCATACCTTTCTTTTGTAGCTTTCTCCTCCTCCACATACAATAAAACAAGGCTGTAGTCGACAGAGTCAGAGAAACTACTAGTGCTAGAAAAATCCATTTCCACCTCTTGCTTCTTGAATTTGCAGAAAGAGTCGGGTGGACTGAATTCAAGATTTTCCATAGTTGTCAAATTAAGAATTGCATCATGAATTGAAATCTTAATTATGTGAATTGTAAATCGAATGAAAAATTGCTAAGATTTACTACAAACTAATAAAAGATTATGCTATACACTCATATATATGAAAAAAAAAATGAAATAAGATTGATTTTGGCATATGTTATAAAATAGTTTGTCATATAAGGACATAACTACACCATCTAATTAAGCAATGTGGGTTCAAATCCCACTAACTATAAAATTATTCAAAAACAATATAATTTGTCTTGATATTCGAAAAATGGACTTAGAAACCCTATAATAAGAAGAAAGAATTAAGTGGAATTATTTATTTAAAACTTAAAAACAATTTAAAAACTATATGCTTATTATTCAAAAAAAAGAAGTTAAAAAAAAAAAAAGGAGACACTTGTGGGACTGACCTGACCCATCTTACATTAAATCATAATTATTTTACTTTTAACTTTAAACATGCTGAGAAGATATATTATAACATTTTTTTTTAGACAAAAACAAAAAATATAAACATAGTCAATTTCTAGGACACGATAGTTCAAGAATTGCATCAATCAATTGTGATCGTGCAATTTACCATAGATTCCATTCCAAATTAGACTCACTCATAGATTTGTATTGATCTATGCATGAATTGCGAATCGTATCTGACAATAGACTTTTCATCAAAAACAATGTAACTAATTGTTGTCACCATGCCACCAAAACAACTGCGACAATTCCATTATTCTTACCATTACTAAGAAACTCAGAAGCAGCAAGTTTTAGATAGAAATCTCTCCCATCAGTGTCATCATTTGTCAGCTGCTCCACATTAAAGAGATCTTCGCTCCATATTGAAACCCATCACTGCCATACACATAAGCAGAGCAAGAGCAGTTACCAAAGCAAGCCGACTTACAGTCAACAGCACTTCTAACTTGCAAAACTATAGGATTGGCAGGCAGTCTTACTTTGGATATATCCAAAGAAACTGGTCATTCTGCCCATTGGCTTGACTATCATTGCCACACTGCAAAGGGACCTTCCTTGCACACCCTCCTGACATGTCGCCTGCATTCCAACTTCCTACAGAAAGGGGTTCAAAACCTGGCAAACATTGGCAAAATGGACGGGCCTTTTGACTGCAATTGCTAAAAGCCCCACAGTAGGCATAAACCTCACACTGCTGGCTTGGTTGATACCAAAACAAATCCCATCGATGGGTAGTTTCAGACCATAACAGCTGCTCGAGTTTACCTGATATTTCCAACACAAATCTACTGGTCACGGAAGCATCAGTAACAGAATAAGTGAAATAGTTCCCACTCGATCTGGAAAAATAGGCGATGTCTAATAAATTGAGCGCATTCAAATCAGGGACCGTTGAGAAATTTTGTCCATTCCATTCCCCACTAGTCCAATACTTCTGATATCCCTTTATGATGAAGCACTGGCTCGTGCCTTGAGGATCAAGTTCCGGAGAGAAAACTCCAGGGCCAGGGTCTTCCCTGCTTTTCCAGGATATCAAAGACCAGATTTTTCCATTGCTCCTATCATAACCAAGCTTCATTCCAGGCAAGCGAGTATGTGAAGGGTAGTCAAAGCTCTGAGGCATCTGCATACAATGAACATGAAGAAATCAACAGGAAAACAAGAGTAAATACTTTCATCCTAGAATTATTGATGTTAACCATTAGATTTTCAGCGTGCACTCCATAATGAATAAAATAAATAGCATACACTTTTTAGCTCTTGATATACAATGGTGAACTCATTTTCTAATTGCTTAATCTTTTGAAACAACCGGTAGCCTGACAATGCTGAATCAATGAGTGGAATTCAATGACTTCCAATTTAAAGTCATTAATGGTATTTATCAACAACAAAAAAATTATTAATGGTCATTTTTCCTACACAGTTACTGTCATCTTGACCTTCAGATACCCTTTCCTCCAGGTAAGTTTTCCTCAGAACAAGCCTACATCCAAATTATAACATAAAATAAAAAATGTAGAATAATAATAGTCAATACTTTTCTACAAGTATGTTCTGCCATGTAATAAGTCCACATATACCCAACTTAACTTAAACGTATTACACATAACTTTTCCTTTGAATATAATAATATAGAAGTTTGGGGTAAACTACAAATAGATCCTAATAGTTTGACTTAATCTCCATCAAGGCTTATTAAAAATAAGTCATAATAAAATTGTCGCTAAAAATAATTTTTTGTGACAATTTTTTGCATGTCGCTAAAAATTACTTTTTATTATAGTTTTTATAAATTGTCGCTAAAACTTAACGAATTTTTTAAACTTTTGCTGAAAGTTGAAAATTAGTGATTTTTTTTTTGTAACAATTTTTTTAAACTATCACTAAAAGTTATGATTAGTGTATTTTTTGTGACAATTTTCAAATTGTCGCTAAAAATTAACAATTAGTGACGTTTTTTAATAGTGTTTAATAAAAATGCCATTAATTCTCACAGGACTTATTGGATAATAAATTCATTTATTAGGACCTACATGTAAGTCCCCTAGAGTTTAATTACACTTTTAACCCCTATATTTTGACCAAAATTTCACTTTGGTCCCTATAATTTCAAATTGAATAATATGGTCCCTGCACTTTAAATCCAGTTTTGATTTAGTCCTTTCATCCAAATTTCCATTAATTTTTCCTAGGACACCTTAGGAGACTGATTAGTGTCCTAAAATCCTAAAATCGTTAACTTTAACCTTCAACTTGAACAAGAGGACCAAACTGAAACTAAATTTAAAGTGTATGAATCAAATCGTTTAATTTGAAACTATATGGACCAAAATAAAAATTGAGTCAAACTAAAAGGATTAAAAGTATAATTAACCCTAATTGTCAGTTTGAGAAGCTTGCGTCGTTGAGAGCAGAAGCAGACCATACATTCTAAAAAATTTAGGAATTAACATGGAATCAATCCAGATATGAATATATTGGAGACCTTAACCCTTCTCATCGGATACAGAGAAAACATTGGCAAATTTCTAACAAAAACATAGAGATTTTATATCTTTTCCATTACAAGTACTCAAGAAAACCAAAGGAAATAGATAATTAGTCCAGTCAAAAGAAGAGTCTATTGAAATCAATTTATAATGGCTTAGGTGATTTCTCCTCCTCCATTTTAGACAAAAACAGCAGGAAACAAACTAGATTAGGAGATTTTTATAATCTCTCTTTCTTTTTTTCTTCTTACCATCAATTTTCTAGTCAACCAAACAGATTAAGATATCACATATTATACATCCTATCGAAATAAAAGCATTATAAAATAATTAAAAATTTTGATTGTATGGAGGAATTTTCATTACATATTAAACTTTTTTTCTTTAAAAAAAAAAACCCTTTTTTAATCGGCTAAATCCAACCTTCTACAATAGACTCTTATGAACTAAAACCTAAAAATCATATATATTGCAGACCTTAATTGAGAAAAAGCTGTTGATCTCAATCTTATTCCAACTTCAATGGTGGATAAGACCCCTCCCCTTCTCCATCTGTCACGCCCCAAGCCCCGTGACAACGCTGCACACTCATCCAAGTGAGCATGCAAGGCTAAGAGTCCAATCAAATTAATTAACAATATAAAATACTCAATTTAAATCTTTAATTATCATAAAGCCAAAATCCATAAAAATAAATAATTCTTATCGTATGAAATCGTCCACCAAGTCCACTAATATAATCCACTTACAAAATAGTAACTTAAAATCATAGTCCTACTCTCGGAACTCACATAAGTACAAAACCCGCGCAGCTCTACTCCTCATAATCTTAAAAAAAATAAAAATAAGGGTAAGTTAGACAGCCGAGCAAATAACCAACCATCATTGCTAGTTGGATCAAGTATACAAAAAAATAAAAATAGTCGATAACCAATAAATATATTTTTGCTACAATTCAATAAATGAACAATTATTTTGTAAGATGGTTTCATAGCTGAAAATAAACAGTATAGCAATACATTTTAATATAAAAGACAATGAGGTAATTCGTTGTTCAAATTGATGGTTTAATATTCAGATGGTTCAATGATTCGATTCACAAAACTCAAGTCTTGGTGACTACGGTCACTTAGCCCGTGACAAGGCCCAAAACCACACCTAAGCCAGTGGTGAAGCCCCAAAAGAAACTAGCTTCTGTGCCAATAAATAACCCTCATTAGCTAGGGTTCAAATTATAGTCAGACTAGAGTGATGTTCAAAATTCAAACAGTACACAACTTTTAAATAAGATATTCGATATTTTCAGAATAAACATTTGGTATAATTTTCAAAATTGTTTCACAAAATATTCAAATAATTTTCATAATAATATCCGATGTTGTTTTATACTTGACCCATATTTTATTTTAAGAGAATAGGAAGGCTATAAATAAACATTTATAATTTCAAACGATTCAATAGGAATAAAAAATGAACCAACAATGACAGAGGGTTACTTACCTCAAACGCTTAAAATAATATTCCACTACACTAACTCCAAACACCCACCTCCACCAATTCAATCACACAAACCTAATAAATAAATCCTCAAATAAATTAATATTTTGATGTCTTTCACACATCAACAAGAACCCATTATATATATGCAGTGCTTAAAATCCAAGAGACACCAAATCAATCCACCCAATTTAATAGCCAAGCATTCCTTACCAAATGTACAAATCTCAAATGTCAAACCACACCCACCCAAACTGCTCCACTGTTTCTACTCTTTACCTAGACTACACTCCACACGTGGGACCATTCACCAAGCTCTCAAAACCAAGTAGGCACATTCAAGTTTACATAAAGCTTCACCTGTTTTTTATTATTATTTATCAATAGAAAATTAATAACTGGTAATACAAGAAGAATCTTACCTCAGTCAATGGTTGTATCAGAATATCCCTAACGTGTTGCCCTCAATTCTTATCGTAGCCTCCCTTGAACCCTCTATAAAATTATGATACAACATAACGTGAAACCCCCCCCCTCCCTTTTTTTTTTTAGCCTAATTCTTAAAATTATTAAATTACCCATACAATTTATTTTAATTATTAATCTATCCAAAAAAATAATTCAACACATAACTTGGGTCTTACATTCTCCCCTCCTTAAAAGAAATTTTGTCCTCGAAATTTGACATACCTGGAGTCTCAAAAAGTTATGGATATTTTTGTCTCATTTCATCCTCGAGTTCCAAAGTAGCTTCTATTTCCAAGTGATTGCTCCATTGAACCTTAACGTAGTGGATGACTCGATACCTCAAAACATGTTCCTTCTTATCAACAATTTGTATATTGTGTTCCTCATATGTCAAATCCTCCTTAAAATGCAACGGTGCATGATCAATCATATGACAAGGATCCAGTATATACTTCCTTAACATTGAGACATGAAAAACATTATAAACTCCAGCTAGTGAAGGTGGTAGTCTATAAGCTACTTCTCCAATTCGATCTAAAACCTCAAATGACCCAACAAATCTAGGACTCAATTTACCACGAACACTATACCTCACTACTCCTTTCATAGGAGACACCTTAAGGAACACATGGTCTCCAACCCTAAACATCAAATCGCGTCTCCTGTTATCTGCATAACTTTTCTGTCTACTCTGTGCAGTGCGAAGTCGCTCTCTAATAAGATTGATCTTGTCCACTGTTTATTGCACAATCTCAAGCCCTAACAATTTCCTTTCGCCCACGTCATCCCAACAAATAGGTAATCTACACTTCCGTCCATATAAAGCCTCATATGGTGCCATCTGAATGCTCACATGATAACTGTTATTATAAGAGAATTCCATTAAGGCCAAATGCCTATCCCAAGAACCTCCAAGATCAATAACACAAGCCCTCAACATGTCTTCAAGGGCCTAAATAGTTCTCTCTGACTGTCCATCAGTCTAAGGATGAAAGGCAGTGCTAAAATTCAACTTAGTACCCAAAGCTGCATGCAAACTCCTCCAAAACATAGATACAAATCTGCTATCTCTGTTAGACACTATGGTCATTGGAATACCATGCAAACCTCACAATCTCCTTGATATACAATTTTGTAAGCCTCTCTAAGGAGAACCCCACCTTAAAAGCTAGAAAGTGAGCAGATTTGGTCAATCGATCAATGATAACCAAAATGGCATTGTTACCACCTTGGGTTCTAGGCAACCCTATCACAAAATCTATGGCAATATGCTCCCACTTCGACTCGGGATTAGGGAGGGGTTGTAACTTACCTGTAGGTCTTGGATGTTCAACTTTCACTTGTTGACATACCAAACATTAAGCAACATACTGAGCAATTTCCCTCTTCATATTATTCCATCAAAAGTTCCTCTTCAAGTCTTTATACATTTTAGTGCTCCCTAGATGTACAATATGCCCTGAACTGTGAGCTTCTCTCAGGATTTCTCTCTTGAGCTCTAAATCATTAGGCACACACAACCTTTCTCCAAATCTCAAGGTTCCACCTTCATGTATACAAAATTCCATCTGTAACCTTATTTCCATTTCAGCCTTAAGTTTTTGCAACTGAGGATCTCTTCCCTGAGCATCTTTAATTCTATCAATCAATGTGGGTTGAACTCTAAGGTTTGCCAACTACACCCCATGGTTGTGCCATCTAATCTCGATATTCAACCTTCGCAACTCCTCCAAGATATTCTTTTGGTCAATGATCAAGGTAGCTGAATTACTCGGGGTCTTTCTACTCAAAGCATTTGCCACTGCATTGGTTTTTCTCGGATGATAATTGATAGTCAAATCATAGTCCTTTAGTAGTTCCAACCATCGTATTTGCCTCATATTCAATTCTTTTTGGGTGAAAATAAACTTCAAACTTTTATGATCAGTGAATATCTCACATTTTACCCCATACAAATAGTGCCTCTAGATTTTCAATGCAAACATCACTGTACCAACGCCAAATCATGTGTGAGATAATTCTACTCATATGACTTCAACTGCCTAGATGCATATGCCATTACCTTATCATTCTGCATCAGGACATAACCCAAGCCCATCTTCGATGCATCATTACAGACGGTAAAACCTTCATCCCTAGACGGAACTATAAGTACTAGAGTAGACACCAATCGACTCTTTAGATCTTGCAAACTCTTCTCACAATCATCAGACCACTCAAATTTAACCCCTTTCTGTGTTAAATGAGTTAAAGGCATAGAAATTTGAGAAAATCCCTCAACAAACCTTCTATAATAACCTGCTAAATCCAAAAAACTATGAATTTCAATGACACTAGTAGGCTTATTCCACTCTACCACAACCTCTACTTCTTGGGGTCAACAGACACCCCATCTTTAGATATCACATGACCTAAAAATGATACACTCTCTAGCCAAAATTCACACTTCTTTAATTTAGCAAATAATTTCTTCTCCCTTAATATCTGCAACACTATTCTCAGATGCTCTTCGTGCTGCTCTTTACTCTTCGAGTACACAAGAATGTCATCAATAAAAACTACCACAAACTAATCTAAGAAGGGTTTAAATACTCTATTCATTAAATCCATAAAAGCTGCAGGCACATTGGTCAACCCAAATGGCATCACTAAAAATTCACAAGGCCCATACCTAGTTCGGAAGGCTGTCATAGGTATATCCTGCGCCTTAACCTCCAACTGATGATAGCCAGAACAAAGATCAATCTTAGAAAAGACTTGTGCTCCTTTGCAACTGATCAAATAAGTCATCTATTCTAGGCAAAGGATATTTATTTCGAATTGTCACCTTATTTAACTCTCGATAATTAATGCAAAGGCGAAAACTACCATCCTTCTTTTTCATAAATAAAATGGGCACACCCCAAGGAGAAACACTAGGCCTAATAAAGCCCTTATCTAGTAACTCTTGTAATTGTTCCTTACTCTTTCAACTCTACTAGGGTCATCCGATACGGAGCCTTGGAGATAGGACCCGCGCCTGGTATCAATTCGATAGCAAACTCAATCTCTCTATCTGGTGGCAACCCCGGTAAGTCTTGAGGAAAAACATTGGGAAATTCCTTCATAACTAGAATATCCTCTAACTTCAGTTCAGTTTTATGGGTATCTCTCACAAAAAAATAACCCGCGTAACCATTCCTCAACAATCGTCTAGCTTGCAAAGCTAAGATTACCAGAGGATGAGTGTTAACTCCACTACCCACAAAACAAAATTCTGGTTGATCAGGAATCTAAAATACTACATTTTGCCTTGGCAATGAATAAAAGCATAATTGGTTGCCAACCAATCCATTCCAAGAATTATATCAAAGTCCCGCATATCTAAAACAATCAAGTCTAGAAGCAATTTTTTGCCATCTATACTAACCACACGAGATTTGCAAATTAAGTCAGCAACCATAACACCTCCTATTGGGGTTTCAATACATAAGTCAATCTCTATAGAGACACATTTTTATCCATGTTTCTTAACAATCCCATAGACACAAATAAATTTGTAGCTCCAGAATCAAATAACACATGTACATAGACAGAAGACACTAAAATAGTACCTGACACCACCGTGTTGGAAGTCTGAACATCTTATTGTGTGAGTGCGTACACTCGACCCTAAGTCTTTGGCTTATGGCCTCCATTTTTCTTTTCCTGAAGACATTTTTTCTGTTGAAACTCATTTCTTTGTCCATGCTTTCTGTTCAGTCTCATGCCTCTTCTAGCTAAGGTAATCAGCTATCTTGTGCCCCTGTTGCCCGCAGGAAAAGCAAGCCCCAGTATTCTAATGACACTCATTATCCCGATGGAACCCATTACATTTAGTGCACCATACCCGATATTCTACTTGTCAACACTACCACCCACAGTTCGACTTCCCCAACTCCCAACCGATGTCTCTTAGCATTGCCCTTCAAGCTGTTGTTAGTTTGGAAGTTGGAAGAACTAGGTCTCTTCTTATAATTCTCTTCTTTCTCTTCTTAGGCTCTAGTGAGGCCACTCTTAACCCACAATGCCTTATTCAACACTGCTCCAAAAGTAGGTAACTCGAAAAGAACCTCATGTTGCATAATGTTCGTTCTTAGCCCACTTTCAAACTTTCGTGCTCTGCTATCCTCGTTTGCTACAAATGCTGGTGCAAATTTAGACAACTTCGTAAACTAAGCTTCATATTCTGCAACCGTCTTATTCCCTTGCTCCAACTTCAAAAATTCCCTCTTTTTTTTGTAAACGAACACTCCTAGGGAAGTATTTCTCATTGAATGCATTCTTAAACCTTTCCCATAGATATGGATTGGCATCATGCTCATGTATGCGCTTCTCCATTTGCCACCAATCATTAGCTATCCTTTGTAGCATAAACGCGGCATAGGTCACCTTTTGATCATCCGTACACTCAAAAATGAGAAACAATTTTTCTATTTCTGTCAACCATTTTTCAGCCTCCAAAAGATCTGTGGCTCCCTCAAATGCCAAGGCTATCTTCTTAAACTCAATAATGTTACAACGTGGCCTCGGTTGTGGCCCAACTCCCGGCTACAACCGTTGTTGTTGCTCCATAAGTCAGGTCAAGTTATTCCCTATGGTAGTGTGTTGTTGCACCACTCCATCCAAAGTTTGAAGCACTTGAGCCATCCCATCTGGATTGAGGATTGCAGCTTGTTCTTGTTGTCCCAACTCTTGCTCCTGATTTCATCCAACTGCTTGAGAACCACTACCATTATTAGTCACATTCCCTCACCGGTTGTTATTACTAGTCCGTCGATTCGTTTGACCCTAGCATGTATTCCTAGCCATATTTGCCAATGTCTCCTCATGTTCCGTTGCAACCTATATCATCAATAATAAAACATCATCTTATTCCATTCTCAAATCCCTATAACATATAAATAAAATTAACAATATAAGCGGTCCTAATCCTACATCTACCCAACCTCACCACTATTCTATACTAGCCTTTAAAATTACAACCTGGATCTGATACCGCAAAATTGTCACGCCCCAAGCCCCGTGACAACGCTGCACACTCATCCAAGTGAGCATGCAAGGCTAAGAGTCCAATCAAATAAACCAACAATATAAAATACTCAATTTAAATCTTTAGTTATCATAAAGCCAAAATCCATAAAAATAAATAATTCTTATCATATGAAATTGTCCACCAAGTCCATTAATATAATCCACTAACAAAAAAGTAACTTCAAATCATAGTCCTACTCTCGGCACTCCCACAAGTACAAAACCCATGCAACTCTATTCCTTAGAATCTTAAAAAAAAGGAAAATAAGGGTAAGCTAGACAGTCCAACAAACAACCAACCATCACTGCTAGTTAGATAAAGTATACAAAAAAATAGTCGATAACTAATAAATATATTTTTGCTACAATTCAATAAATGAACAATTATTTTGTAAGATGGTTTCATAGCTGAAAATAAACAGTATAGCAATACATTTTAATAGAAAAGACAATGAGGTAATTTGATGAAATTTCGTTGTTCAAATTGATGGTTCAATATTCAGATGGTTCAATGATTCGATTCGCAAAACTTAAGTCTTAATGACTACAGTCACTTAGCCCGTGACAAAGCCCAGAATCACACCTAGGCCGGCGGTGAAGCCCCAAAAGAAACTAGCTTTTGTGCCAATAAATAACCCCTATTGGCTAGGGTCCAAATCATAGTCAGACAAGAGTGATGTTCAAAATTCAAACAGTACACAACTTTTAAATAAAATATTTGATATTTTTAGAATAAACATTTGGTACAATTTTCAAAATTGTTTCACAAAATATTCAAATAATTTTCATAATAATATATGATGTTGTTTTATACTTGACCCCTATTTTATTTTAAGAGAACAAGAAGGCTATAAATAAATATTTATAATTTCAAACGATTCAATAGGAATAAAAATGAACCAACGGTAATAGAGGGTTACTTACCTCAAACGCTTAAAATAATATTCTACCACACTAACTCCAAACACCCAGCTCCACAATTTAATCAGACAAACCTAATAAATAGAACCTCAAACAAATTAATATTTTGATGTCTTTCACATATCAACAAGAACCCATTATATATATGCAGTGCTTACAATCCAAGAGACACCAAATCAATCCACCCAATTTAATAGCCAAACACAACTTACCCAATGTGTAAAACTCAAATGTCAAACCACACTCACCCAAACTGCTCCACTGTTTCTACTATTTACCTAGACTACACTCCACACGTGGGACCATTCACCAAGCTCTTAAAACCAATTAGGCACATACAGGTTTACATAAAGCTTCGATTGTTTTTTTATTATTTATCAATAGAAAATTAATAACTGGTGATACAAGAAGAATCTTACCCCAGTCAATGGTTGTATCAGAATATCTCCAACGTGCAGCCCTTAATTCCTATTGCAGCCTCCCTTGAACCCTGTGTAAAATTATGATACAACATAACGTGAAACCCCCCCTCTTTTTATTTTTATTTTAGGGTTAATAACCCAATTCTTAAAATTACTAAATTACCCATACAATTTATTTTAATTATTAATCTATCCAAAAAAATAATTCAACACATAACTTGGGTTTTACACCATCTCCACAGCCACTCTCCATTTGTTGTTCTCTTCCTCCATTCCTAGTGTGTTTGTTTACTACCAAATTGTTACCATGATGAAGCAAAAATACAAATTGAACATCTTAGTAGCAAAGACCCAGATGAGATTTCATTCAAATAATCAACATGCAAATAGAAATACTAGGGCTTGTTTGGAAAATGGAAATATGGGTTTGATGACAGAGGTTAATGAGGATAATGGAGATGGAATTCTTCTGAGTTCAAAGATGTTCTTTGTTAGAGCTTCAATTTCCTCTTGGTTGGAGTGTACTCTCCGCTATAGATTAACTCCATCGATTTGGGCTAGGAAGAATTGCTCATCGACTCCATAAGAGGAGCTAGATTGATCCGAGTTAGAGAGTGAATGAAAAGATGGAGAGAGAGAGAGAGAGAGGTAGATGAATTTACAAAAATATCTCTCCTAGAGCATCTCCAACGGTGCATCAAAATTTTCATCAAATTTGAGTAAAAATTTTATTTGATATCAAGTGCTATAACGAAGGTTTTTGAAATTTCATTAAAACACCGGTTGACCGAGCGGATGTCCGGCCGGTTGACTGGCCAGTGTGAAGTTTTCTCAAAATTTTGCCTTCAGGTAGTCATCCGGAGGATCAACTAGATAGATGACTGGGGGGCAATCGGGGATTCGACCGGCCAATGTAATTTTTTCACAAATTTTTGCCTTGAAATAGTTATTCGGGAGACAATCGATAGTGAAAATCAAACGAATATGAACAGTGATTTGATGAAAGTCACATTGGTCCTCAGTTTGATGAAAGAAAAGTGAAATACTGGATTTGATACCGATTTGATGAAACCGATGGAGTAGAAAAAAGAGTCATTTTTCACCAAATTCAAGTTTGATGACAGGTCTGAGTAACCATTGGAGATGGTCTTATGTTTGTTTTCATTAACAAAAATTAATAAAATATTCGAATATCCACCTCTAAATAAAAATTAATTGTTCAAACAAAAAATTCATTCGATAATTGATATCCAAACATTTATATTTTATTCAACAGTAAATAGTTGAACATTTATATTTTGTTAAAATTAATATTCAAACAAAATAAATGATGTGTACTAAGACAAAGGCTGGTGTGTAAATAGAATCACTCTAAATTATTAGAATTATGCCTAATTTAAAAGTTAGGTTTTAATATGAAGAAATTAAAATTTAAACATTTGATTTGTTATAAGGTCAAATTTTATGATTATTATTATTATTATTATTTTGAAATTCTATGGCAAACAATCCAATGTAATTTTGGTTTGTATCAATTTTTACCTTACAAAAACCTAGGGGGACTTACGAGTCAATCCTATTGACCAGGTTTATTTACCTGTAAATCTTGCTCATTTTTTCACCTCTCAATATCGCCAAAATACCATTCATACACCTCCTTCAACAACTCAATCACCAAATCACTGCCATGACCTACCACTTCCCACTTCTAGCCATAGACGACTACTTTCAACCGCCGACGATCACCTCCGGAAACCTTCGGCGCTCACTACTGTCATTATCTCCTAAGATTTGATGGCGACAGAAGAAGAGGAAGAAGAAAAAGAAGAAGAATGAGAGAGAGGGAGAGACAGAGAGAGAGAGAGAGAGAGAAGATGAAGAGGAAAAGAAAAAGGAAATGCCTTAGTAGAAAATTGTTAGCCTCTGTCACGACCCAAACCCGGCCCTATGGGTTTAGCACCGTAACCGGCCAGTAATCCGAGATTACCGAAGGCCTGCAGAACAGTAATACAGTAAAACAGAGTACAGGGCCTGGCGGAAGCCAATACAGTAAATAAATAGTGTCCATTGAGCTGTGACAGTCTGTATGCAAAAAGGCTTTTCATACATTTATACAGAAACAGTACAGAACAGTATACACAATATTTACAATCATTCAGTCTAGGGACTCGACCCTAGATAACAGTACAGTAACACTCGGTCTATACAATGTGTAAAAAAATTATTATTTTATCTTTTCCTAATCATATATTATTCTTAAACTTTAATTTTTATCTTTGAGTGATTAAACTTATAATTGATGTATATTAAAAAATACGCAAGTTAATATTTTTTACAGATTAAAAAATAAATATAGAAGTAAAAAAAAATCTAATCCCCTCACAATAAATTAAAATTAGTTTATAGTGAATGAAGAATCAAAAAATCATTTGAGAATAATAAATAATTCAAACAATTTATCAATTCTTACACCTAAAATTGAAATTAATTTTTACTAGAATTGAGAAATTATTTGAGAATAATAAAATATTTAATTAATTTGTTATGTATGATACTTAAAATTTATTTCTCCATATTTATTTATCTCATTTAAGCTATTTTTATTAAATTAATTTCCCACTTCACTAGTGGTTGAATTTTTATTTTATTTTTTGTTTATAAAAGTTCAAAAATTTGTTGTGGAAAAAATAGAGTCAAGAAATTACATTTATATTTTGAAAAAATTATGAAAAATAAACTTATAGTTGGGTCAATGCTATGCATGATGAATTAGGTCAATTTGAACGTAACAAAGTATGGACTCTAGTTCCTAGACCTAGAGACATGAATGTGATAGGTACCAAGTGGATCTTTAAAAATAAATCTGATGAGAATGGTACAGTTGTTAGGAACAAAGCTAGGTTGGTTGCTCAAGGCTACACACAAGTAGAGGGTGTTGACTATGATGAGACGTTTGCCCTAGTTGCACGTCTCGAATCTATTCGTATTTTGCTTGGTGTTGCATGTTTTCTTGGCTTTAAATTGTTTCAAATGGATGTGAAAAGTGCCTTTTTGAATGGGTACTTGAGAGAAGAGGCATATGTTGAGCAACCAAAAGGGTTTGAGGACCCTAAATGTCCTAATCATGTCTACAAGTTAGACAAGGCTTTGTATGGATTGAAACAAGCTCCTCGAGCTTGGTATGATAGACTTACTACGTTTCTTCTTGACAATGATTTTCAAAGGGGTAGTGTGGATAAGACTTTATTTGTGAAACATACTAAGTCTCATATTCTTGTTGCTCAGATTTATGTTGATGATATTGTGTTTGGATCCACTGCTGAACATCTTGTGAAATATTTTTCGGATTGCATGACACATGAGTTTGAGATGAGCATGATGGGAGAGTTGTCTTATTTTTTGGGTCTTCAAATTAAACAGTCTCCTACGGGTATATTTGTTTCTCAGTCTAAGTATGCTAAAAATCTTGTGTCCAAGTTTGGTCTTGAGTCTTCCAAGCATGCACGCACTCCCATGAGCACCAGTCTTCACCTCTCCAAAGATTCCTTTGGTATTGATGTTGATCCTACCCTTTATAGGAGTATGATAGGGAGTCTTTTGTATCTCACAGCCAGTCGTCCTGATATTTCTTTCAGTGTCGGTGTTTGTGCTCGTTACCAAGCCAGTCCTAAAGAGTCTCACCTTCTTGCGGTAAAACGCATCATCAAGTATGTTAATGGGACCTTGGGGTATGGGGTTTGGTTTTCCACTGATACTACAGCTGAAATTACTGGTTTTTCTGATGCCGACTGGGCAGGGTGTGCTGATGATAGGAAAAGTACCTCCGGGGGGTGTTTTTACCTTGGGAATAATTTGGTTTCTTGGCATAGTAAAAAGCAGAATGCCATCTCTCTTTCCACTGCTGAGGCTGAGTACATTGCTGCAGGGAGTTGTTGTGCACAAATGTTGTGGATGAAGCAAATGCTTCATGATTATGGAATAGAACTGAATACCCTCACTCTTTTTTGTGATAACACAAGTGCCATAAACATTTCAAAAAATCCAGTCCAACACTCTCGCACCAAACATATTGACATCCGTCATCATTTTATTCGAGAGTTAGTGGATGAAGGCCTTGTTGTTTTGGAACATATCCCTACTGAGCATCAAAAAGCTGATATTTTTACAAAACCCCTTGATCTTCTTCGATTTGAGTTTCTTAGAAAGACTTTGGGTGTAATGCTCAGTAACTAGGTTGTTTCCTGTGCTCGTGAGGTGAGTGTGAGTGGCTGACTTACTGTTCTTAGATGTGTTAATCTCATTATGATTGAGTCCTGGTAACTTTTGCATCAAAATATTAAATGAACACTGCTCTGTTTCTTACAGGATTTGTTTTACATCTTTGTTCATAGCTCATTCTGAATGCCCATACTCATTTACTTCGTGATCTCATTCTGTACACATTCTTGAGCTAAACTGTTGTAGGGGTTTCCGCATAAGTGATCAAAGTTCTCTATGGACCACTGACAGCGTTTCTTGTACTTTTGCGGAGAAATTGACCTATACTAGTATATCATGGGTGATGTTAAGTCTCTTAACCATCTACCGCCTTAGTTCACTTCCATGGTTTCTCCCTCAGTACATGATCTCCGGGCATTAGGAAAAGGCTACCTCAGAGGCACCAACCAGGCCATCATTTTGAATTCATTCTTCTCTGGTTGGAATCCATACTCTTGAGCGTGCATGCCACCAGTGAGTGCCCACAATCCAGCCATCCGATCACTACTAGGATTAACTCTAGCTTTGTGGCTCTCAAGGATTGCACACACACACATTTTTTACATGAGCTCTCATGTGTGTTTTTGAGTTATGCATTCTCATGATGCGTGTGGCTTTGATTTAATACTATCTATGTTGTTCATGAGCTGGTATTTCATCTCTTTTCTCAAAAATTTGCAGGACTCATAATTTGATGGATTTTCTTGTCTTTGTGGTTTAGTCTACACTTGCTCTTCTTGCTTGTTACAGGACTTTCTAGGTGTGTTTTATTTTTTAAAATAAAAAAAAAAAGGTTTTTTTTCGCTCGAGCGGAATGTTTTACGCTCGAGCGCGTTTTTCACTCTTGCAGCAGTTTGTTCGTGATTTGGCAGTTCTGAGAGATGGGTTTTTGAGCTCGAGCGGTAATACGTACGCTCGAGCGAACCATTTTCATACTTAACTCCCTCTCTCGACTCTTCGAGTCATTTTTTTTCCCTTTTTCTTTCTTTCGATCTAGGGGTTTGTTTTGTGGCTGCATTGTGGTCGATTTTCCCTCTCATCCTCCATCCTGCCTGTCGATTTGCTCTTTGGTAAGTTTTACCCTCTTTTATTTTCGTTGATTTTTGTTCTATTTGGTTATAGTGGGTGTTGGGTTTGTGATTTTGTGGGTTTTGTGTGTCGTTTGTGATTCTCTCTCTCCCACACCTTTTCCTCGTCCTATTGTCTGTTTTTTATGTGTGTTTTGTTTATTGTGTCTGTGGTATTTGGGTTTATCTGTGTTCCTGCTTTCATGTCTTCATGGGCTGTTGAGGTCACTGTGCGTGAGTATGGGTCTGGTCTTGAATACATTGCTTTGATTTTCTCATGATTCATACTTATACTTTGCAATTTCTCCCATATTGGGTGTATTAGTTATGAGTTCTTCAATACCATGCTCCTCTTTGTTCATGCTTGATCTTTTGCATTGCACATTGAGGATTTCATGCCCTGTTTTTTTTAATTTGGTTATTGAACTAATGATTTGCTTTGGTTTTGTTTTGGTGTGGTTTGGGTTTGGGTTTGTTGGTTTGTTGGGTGTTATAGTGTTTTTCGTCATGTCTGCTCCTGCTCCTAGACGCCGAAAGGCCACCGTCTCTCGCCCTACCTATAACCCTGTTAGGTTTCAGTCGGCCACACAATCCAAGTCCTTCCACAAATCTTTTGTGACTCGCACAGTTCATTTAGAACGGAATGTTCAACCTGATACATTTGAGTCCATCCACATTCGTTCTTTGTTCGACCCTCTAGGTGGTGACCTTGTTTTATTGTTTTCTGGGCGTCAGAATCTCGATTGGGTTCGAGAATTCTATTGTAATATGGAGGGTATTCGTGATTATGAGCCATCTTTCACTACATGGGTTCGGTCAAAATCCATTTCCGTCACCCCTGTTATTTATTATCATATATTAACAATAGTTTAATTTAATCCAAATGCAAAAAATAATCAATATTTTATATTTATTATCATATATTAACAATAGTTTAATTTAATCCAAATGCAAAAAATAATCAATATTTTATATTTATTATCATATATTAACAATAGTTTAATTTAATCCAAATGCAAAAAATAATCAATATTTTATATTTATTATCATATATTAACAATAGTTTAATTTAATCCAAATGCAAAAAATAATCAATATTTTATATTTATTATCATATATTAACAATAGTTTAATTTAATCCAAATGCAAAAAATAATCAATATTTTATATTTATTATCATATATTAACAATAGTTTAATTTAATCCAAATGCAAAAAATAATCAATATTTTATATTTATTATCATATATTAACAATAGTTTAATTTAATCCAAATGCAAAAAATAATCAATATTTTATATTTATTATCATATATTAACAATAGTTTAATTTAATCCAAATGCAAAAAATAATCAATATTTTATATTTATTATCATATATTAACAATAGTTTAATTTAATCCAAATGCAAAAAATAATCAATATTTTATATTTATTATCATATATTAACAATAGTTTAATTTAATCCAAATGCAAAAAATAATCAATATTTTATATTTATTATCATATATTAACAATAGTTTAATTTAATCCAAATGCAAAAAATAATCAATATTTTATATTTATTATCATATATTAACAATAGTTTAATTTAATCCACATGCAAAAAATAATCAAGGCTTTATTGGAATTTAATTTGGATTTGCAAATTTTAACCCAAGTTCTAACTAAATTGGTTTGAGTTATATGTAGCAAGTAGTAGAATATATTACATTGTAGTAAAATTTAATTAAAATGCTAAAAAAAAATCAATATTTTATGTATGTATTTCATATTAATTATATATAATTTGTATATATTAATAACAAAATTTTGATTGTTCGGGTTGTGAAGGTAAGGTATGTACCCAGGCCGTGTCCAAATTTTATTTCAAATTGACAGCATTTAATCAAACCTAAGTGTTAGGTCCCTATGTTGTCAAATCCGGAGACAAAACATTGTGTTGATTCAAGTGTAATTTTTTGTGTTTTTGTTCTGTCCGCTCGAGCGGAGCCTTGTGTGCTCGAGCGTAGATTAGCAGGTCTCAGTATTTTGTCAGGGCAAGTAAAAAATACTGGTGGGTGTGATTTTACGCTCGAGCGGATTCTCCTACGCTCGAGCGCATCTCAGTTTGTTTGCACGCAGTTTTTGGTCAGTCCGCTCGAGCGGGCTGTGTTGAGCTCGGGCGGAGATCGCGGATCCAGATTCCTATGTAAAGCTGTTAAGGGTGTTTTTTGTAAAGCAGTTTTTCTAGATCTGATCTAAAAGAACTAGGGTTGTGTTTAAAGTTTTCTTTGGAGATTTTTCATAGTTTTCCTTGATGTTCTTGAGAGAGTTCTGAACTTATGCATTGAGATTCATACATCAAGGAGGTTGCTTCTTAAGTTTCAAGTAAGTTCTCTTCGGTGGATTCCGAAGATTAAAGCGTAGAATCCAAAAGGAGTTTGATTCTACGCAGTCGTTAATTCGACAAGTGAAGTTGTGGTGTGGAATCAACTTCAGGATCAATTCCGTGACGAAGGCGTGGTGAAAGAGTTACAGAAGATTCAGAGACAAATTGACTGCGTTGGGTAATTTGTATGGTATCTTTGTAATCTTTTCGTTCTTCAGTAGTGGATTGATAGTGGCGGTTCGCCCGTGGTTTTTTATTACAATTGAAGGTTCTTCAATTGTGGTTTTTTCCACGTAAAAAATCGTTTGTGTCGATTTATTGTTTATTCTCAAAAACAAACAAACTAAAATCACTCTCGTAAGTGTTTGATGATTTTAGGTTGAGTGTTTTGAATTAATTGGGATTTGGAATAAGTTAATCTTGATCTAATCACAAATCACGTAGGATTTTCAGTATGGTTTGGACTGGAGGGCTCATGGATGTTCACCAGTTTTCTCTTGCCGGGAACAACCTCTGCCTTCACCTTTCATATTCAAAGCTGGGTAAAGTTAATTGATTTGTGCCTTAATGTCTTAGGATTAGCAATATCATTTTTATTTTATAATTTGTTCTTCATTATCTTCTTCTTTCTTTCTTTCTTTCTTTTATTTTTTATTTTTTATTATATATATATATGGGAAAAAATAAGAAAAATGAGGAAAAACCCATCATCAGCTATACAACAATTTCTGGGGTTGTCCCCTTGGGTGCCTTCATGTATGGTATACACAGATGGAGAGAAATCAAAGAGGTAAGAAGGCTATATAATTGAATTGTTCATTTATGTTTTACTTTTTGAGTTGTGTATTTTTAAAGATAAGAAAAATGATGAAAAATCCATCATCAGCTTTACAACAATTTCTGGGGTTCTCGTCTTGGGTGCCTTCATGTATATAGAGTATGCACAGGTGGAGAGCAAATCAAAGAGGTAAGAAGGCTATATAATTGAATTATTCATTTATGTTTTAGTATTTTTAATATGCAGTGTAAATCAACAAAGACATATCTATTTGCTGCTGAAGCTAAACTTGTCATGGAAATGTAGCACAAAGACGTGGCCATAAATTTTCTTTCTCCTTGTTTGGTTTCAGAATTGTGAATCCATTTTTCAAAAAATTCAACGTTTAATAAGTTTAGGGAGCCTCCCTAATTTACCCAAAAAATTTATCAACTGCCCAAATGGTGGCCCACCTTAATACGGAGGTTGTTTTTATTTAAAGAAAAAATATATATATTTAATAACCTAACTTGAATATAATTCAATTAATTAACTTATCAATCTATATTGCTCATATAAATAGAGAACAAATTCATATAAATCTAAATAAGTGATTATTAATAAAATTCACGTACATAGCAAAAATAAATAAATAGCCTCACATAAATAAGTTATTACCAATTAATTAAGTTAAGCCTCACATAAACAATTTACAAAAAAAAAATAAATTCATCTTTAAATGTCAACATTTTTTTTTTCTTTTCTTTTGGCTAAAAAATCAATGAACCTATATCAACGTTTCTCATTCAATTTGTTTGTGAGTTTTCAAAAAAAAAAAAATCTAAAAAATTTTAGAAATTAGTTTGGTAAGAATAAGCCTGATTATTTTTATATGATTTTCCTTTCACTACAGGAAATTTGACTTTTAGCGGCGTGTCAAAAACGCCGCTATATGATTGAAAAATGCTGCAATAAGTTTTTGCAACGTTTAATATTTTCGTCATAGATACGGCCGCCGCAATAGCTTAGCAACGTTTCAAAAGCGTCGCTAAAAACATTAGACGGCGTTTTTCAAAACGTCGCAAAATCTTTAATAGCCATCTACTTTTCCGTCACAATTAATATATGATGTAATGATGACGTCATTCAGTGGCGTTTATCTTTTTTCATTTTTAATACTTACCTCAGATGTGATGTCATGATGACAACATTTAGTGACATTTTTTTCAAAAACGCCATTTTTTTTGTTTTGATTTTTTTTAAGAATACAGCCCAATTAATTGAGAATTTAACTAAGAATAGAGATTGAGATTGAGAATTAACTGAGAATTTATATAAATTTAACTAGGAACAGCGACTGAGAATTAACTGATAATTAATATAAAATAAAACAAATTGGCTCAAATTTAAATTACAATGCCAAATTGAAAACCATAAAAATTCTAGTTTATCTCCTTAGATATTTAACCCTACAACTTTCCAAATCTCAATCATATACTATTAAACAGTTTGAATTTTCTTCAAATCACCCCCTCATTTTTGTTATTTAGTGCAAATCTTCAAATCTTTACTTTGCAACCAACAGAAGTTAGTTTGTTGACACTATAACAGCCTGTTAAAAAAAAAATGAAAATGTCAGCACACCCGATCAACGGATAAACAAACTTACAAAAAAAAAAAAAAAGGCAACACTTACTTGCACCAGTTCAATTATAAATCCTGCACCCAAATTTGCAAATTCAGATCCAGAGAGAAAAAATAGTCAGGAAGATTATACAAGTTACTCATTCATGGGCCAACGCTTATTTAAGGAACAAGCTGGCCAATTTTAGAAATTACACTGCAGATTGGAACATCACCATTGCTGCATCTGATAATCTATGATCAATTAGAATAAACCTTTAGATCATCTATTTTAATATGTTGTCCAAAATATGAAATCAACTCAAATGTTTTAGTATTCTGATACTATAGACACCCCATTTTTGACCGTCCTCAAGACTTGGACGTCACCGTTCGAACACTCGGTGATCATCCATGTTTGTGTTCGTTTGGAGTTCCCGGAGCTCTCGGCTTCGCGCCTTGCCTCAGAATCTCCGAACTCGACCGTTTAGTGTCTGGTTTTGCACCAAACACTGGCATCTTGCCTTTGAGAGGCAGGGTAGGGCTTGTGGACCATCCCCACCCATCACCAGCAGTGGCTAGAGGCCACCGGCTGGTTTTTGCTGCCACCGGCAATGTTTATTGCCAGCCGGCACTATTTGTTGCCGATCAGCACTTTTTAGTTCCGGTCAACACTCTTTTTGGCCAAGATGGCATTTTTGGCCGGCCGACTACTGTGCATCTGCTTTTGCAGATATTTTTAGACAGCTGTCTTGCTTTTGCTCCCCTCCATACACGTGTATGGAGGGATCTCCCTCTTATGAAGCTTGTCTTGTAAGCTTTACAAGACAAAGGCTTCTATATAGAGAGGGGCTCTCTCTTGTTGCTAAGGTTAGAGACTTGAGACACTTGAGAGAGCTTAGACAGCCATTGTTAGGGTTTGAGTTCTAGGGTTAGGGTTAGATACACATCCTACCTATCTTTCCCTCTCTTTTGTGCTCTAGGTGTTTTGTGTCTTACCATTGCACACAAACACCTAGTGTTTCACCTTTGTCTAGCTACTAAGGTTCTAAGGGCTTGTTCTTGAGTTTCTTGACTGGTTTGGAGCCCAAGGAAGCAACAAGGTCACCATTGTTGAAGAGGACTACAAGGGTGAGAATCTAATCCCTTTATTCCCCATTTTTGCACCTTGTTTCTACCTGTCTTAAACTCGTTTTTGAGCTTGGTGTATAATACAAAAAAGTTCTGTTTTTAGACCCTCTTGGTTGTTTATTAAGGGTGTTTTGTGGTTTAGAGGTGTTTGACCCCTCTTAGGCCTTAAAAGGCCTCATTTTGTGCTATTTTGTGCAAGCTTCGGGACTTTGGTGTTTGGGCCTCTTCACTACTAAAATCTTGAGGGATTTCAGTGGGGAAGATGGTGCCTTGAAGTCTCTAGAAGGAGAGGGCCACCCCCTCTCCTTGTTGTCCTTGAAAAGGGCATGTTTTGGCCTCTAAAGGAAGCCTATGTTTGAGTGTGTGTTGAGCATGTATAGGCTGTTTTTCATGCTTATATATCCATAATATAACATGATTATAAATTGGTTTTGGTACTCCATGCATGCTTAGCATAGTTGCCTTGTAATGCCATGTTTATGCCTTAATATGCCTTAGGTTGTTAGCCCTTATTCAAGCATGTTTTAGGCTTACATTTGTGAAGATTTTGTGCATATTTTGCCATGTTCTAGGTCTGTCCTAGGTTGTTTGGGTCGAATTTGGCATGCATCATATAGCCCCTTTGCATTCCGGCTTGTTGGCTTTAAGTATGTGAATGTATAGCATGCCATTCTTGCATTGTTTTGGTGATTTGGGGCCACCCTATATGTCATTTCAGTCTCATTTCCATGCTTGTTTGATTGCCTTGCATGCCTCTTTAATGCTTTGGAAGCATGTGTTGCATGCTCCATGTTTGGCCATTGTGCATGCCTTTGAGATTGAGCCACTTAGATGCCATCTAAGTAGTCCCTTGGCCTTGTTTTAACATGCTAAAAACCTGTTTTTAGTTGTTTAATGCATGCCATGGTTGTTGTGCTAAATGTGCGTCAAAGCTTCATGACTTGTCCCAAGTAATTGGACCATGCTTACATGCATTTGCTTATCTTGTTCAACATGATTTGGCATCATTTTATAACATGATTTTCAATGCTTATGTTGCATACTATTTTGTCCATGATTGCCCCTTTCAAGTGTGCTTGAGGGTTGTCTAATTTGTGCCTAAGTGTTGGGCCTTAACATGTGTATGTGTGCATGTGTGTTTAGCCTCCATCTTTGGGCATTTTAGCCACTGTTTTGGGCCTTATTAGAGCCGCCCAAATCATGCATAAGACCACCATTCCATTGGTTAGCATTGCCTCATGTTTGCTTGTATGCTTGCATAAGTGTCTTGCCATGCCATGTTGCATCCTTAGCTTGTATGCCTAGGTTGCATTGCATCTTGCATGCATGCCTTGTTCCTTGACTTGGTGATAGGAATTGGGCCTTGTTTTGCTTGATTGGTTTGCATTTCATTTGACATGAATATTGCATACTTGGTTCCTTGGGCCATCCTGCATGGGAATGCGTGATTGGTGGTCCGAGAATCGAGGCACATGCCCCCTTTGAGTCATTACCATGATAAGGGACAAGGTTGGTGCATACATGCCTTGAATTGTGCTGCCATGCTTTGCCTTGCCCTCTGTTGCTGTCATTTGCAGATTCTGCAGGAACACTCTGCCGACCGGCAGTGTAAAATGCCGACCGGCAATATTTTCACTGCCGACAGCTTCATTTTGTGCCGGTGGCAATTCCATGCAGCCGGTGATGTCTCCCAGCATCCAAGGATGCAGTCCTGAGGTTTTGGCAGCCTCCAGAGAAGTGAAGGAAGGAAAACAGAGGCAGCCTATGCATGGCGACGCGTTTCCCGAGGCGATTTTCCTGTTTTCTTAGCTTAAGTTATTTTGCTTAGTAGATTAGGCAATTTGTAATATTTAATTAGCTTGCGTAGTTAATTAATTTGTAATATTTATTCGGTCCCTCCGAGTGAGGGCAAATCTGTAATAAGTGTGGGTGCGTGTGTGTGCATGTCTTCCAACCCCCACTTCTTTCTTCCCTTTTACTTACCTGCTTTGATGGTTAGTATTAAGGCACGTTTAATTTAGCATACCTTATGCTATGCATGCGTGCATTCATGCATTTGTAGTGCGTGCATTAGGCTCGGTACATCACGCTAACTGCATTTGTATTTCAATTCTAAATTGAATACGTGCATCAATTGATCGCATTTCATATGCCATGCTTAGGTTAGCCGAGACTACTTCGATTGCATCCTGTGTGTGTTGCATTAGCCACATTAACATGAACTAGGACACGCATGTTTTGCTAACTAGTTTACTGTTTTGGCACGGAGTACGATGTAAGTATTCATGCTTTAGCATCCCACATGCGTGTGAATGTTGCCATAATAGTATGATTGCCATGCGGCTAAATGCTTACGTGAGATAAACTGTTGAATGCCCGTGGGTGGAGGTTGGATTGTTTGAGTTGGGAAAATTTGTTGAAATCCGTATTTTAGCCTACTTGCGAGTAGCAAATTCCAAAGCATTTTCAAAACAAACGGATATGCAATGCTTATTTCCAAATTGGGCAATCTAGTCTATACTTGTTTGCTGCGCGCATAACATAGTAATTCTAGGCTAATAACCGGAATAAGAACACATAGCGTTTTCAAAAACGGATATCACGGTTAGTGGAGGCCGGTCTTCGGACCGGGCGAAAGGGGGTGCTCATAGCTGACCTTCCCCGATCGTACCCAAGCTCTCGAGCCGAGACAACTCCGGTGATGACGGACATGTGGCCTTCGGCACCGAGTCAGGGTTTCCTAAATTCTCCCATTTTAAAATATTTAGGTGGCGACTCTGTATCTGGCAAAGCAGTCCATGTCTGGTACTACTTTTCAAAAAATCAGTTTCTCAAAACGATTTGCCGGATTTGGACTCTTTGGTTCAGATTAAGAACCGTGACACAAATCGAGTCCGAACTGTAGTGAGGCCCATGCGGGCGCGTCTACAGATACTATAAATTTCCTCTGGACCATTTACCATGATTTCAAGGACTGCTCAAAATTAGGCACTTTGTCAAACAAAAATTGTAACAAAATTAACACTTCTTAGAAATTAACCACAGTAGAGATGATGAAATACAATATTATTCCACCTCAACAACTTTAATTTTAAGAATAAAACTTACAACAAAAAAAGGCCTCTTTCATTGAGTTTGTCCTATCTACTTCTTCTTTTTCTTTCCTTTCTTTGATATTTGAACCAACATTTGACAAGAACAAATAACATGAATAAAACATATTTAGCCTTAGCAAAGGCATTCTAAAGGCCGACTGACACTAAGAGACCATAGCTAGGGGAACAAATGGGATTAGATACTTGGAGAAATTTTCATAACAGCTTCAAAAGCTCAAGAGACACTGATAGGTCGACCTCACATAATCTTAAAACTAAAGCTAAAACCCTCTCTAGCACCAATTAGTTTTAAGAGAGACATGGTGAAAGCAATCTGTGTATTGCAGGTTACAGTCTAGGTAAGGTAAAATAAAGAATGTAAGAGAGAGATTGGAAATGCATGTTAGGACTAGGAGCCAAAACAGACCTCTAGATCATGGCATTCCTCAAGAAGTCATCGAATCACGACATTCCTCAAGAAGTCATTGAACCACAACCAGGCAAAGCTCTTTTGAACAAGCTGTAGTGATTAAACTAAAAAGTTTAAACCTCTGTTATTTTTTCAAGTGCTCTGAAAGCTTCGAATGGTAAACCAGAAAGAGAAATTAATTGCACATATTAACAGTATTAGATAAACTACCTTGTTGTATGGAGAGTGAAACACAAAATAGTCAGAATCATTAATTGAAAACTACCTTTCATAATTGTGAAATATTGCACAAAATACTGAGTTTTAATGAAAATTGACAGAAGTTCAGGGAGAATTACCGGATATTCACTTGCACGGTTGGGCTTGTAAAAATCATAGGCATGCGACATATGGTTTCCCCTAAATTTGCTTTCAAATGCTATAGGAGCATCAGGCCCTATAAGCATAGCAATAGCAGCTGTTAATTATTTGATTGATTGGGATGTTGGGCTTGGAAAAAATAAGTTCCAATTCACTGGTCACAATCAAGAGAGGCATTAAAGATCCAAAGGATATAATCATACCGCACTGTCTGTGTAGACCACAAATCCATAGCGTCCATCCCATGAACGACTCTCCACCCAGTTGACACAGTTGAATAAAGCTGCAGTTCCACCAGAGCAAGCATTGGTTGAGTCAACGCCTTCGATGTCAATATTTCCAGTTTCCTGCTTGTTTCACAACACAAGAAAAGAATAAATTTGGGATAAAAAAAATCAATAGAACATGCTGAACAGCAACAAAAAAATTCATTCTACGGGAAAATTTACAGCACAAGAGCAAGACAAGCAATCCAGAAATGAATTCACTCAAACTAAAAAAACTTCTTAGTTTAATCAACCAAGGCTCAGCTTGGAGTACAAATCTGTAGAGGGGCAAGGAAGAGATGTAAACTAGAAACTGAACCCGTAACAAATTTAATCAACCAAGGCTTAGCTTAAAGTACAAATCTGTCATAACTTTCAAAGAGTATCTCGTCTACAGGTCCAAGTAGGTCTATGCCAGGCTTCAATTCCACCTCAGGGTTGTCAGTCTTTGCTTCTGTGGTAACAAAAGCAATGTATTTCCCTTTTGAAGCCACGTTGTGGGCATAGGGGCAACAGAATAGATACCTGTAGCAGAAACAAGTAAATAAAAATAGCAGGTAGCCAGAATCAGAAGTTTTTGGTAAAACAATAACATTACTCCCCCATCTTCTGACAGAACTTTAGACATCCCGCTAGATTCCTCATCCCATTTCCATCTCCAGTAAATAATAACATTGTTAGAAAACTAAACTACAGTATCAATTTAAATGGAACACCACGAAACTACTACAACCTCCTATATTATATGCAATCCAAATAATCAATTATGTGAGAACATTCCTTTTCTAATCATTCTTTGTTTGGTAAACATTTCAGATATCAGACTTTACAAGTGCATCTTGTCTCCATAACCACCACCACTAATCACCTCACTGACCCAGTTACACTGGTGAATAATATTATAGCTAACTCACCATCCGATCAGCAGCTCAAAATCGCAGAAATCATTCTGAAATGAAAGATGATGATCCTAAATTATCTGCGGTCAAGAAATTGCAGAAGCCCAAATTTAATCACCCAGGTATGATTGTTTCATTCTGCTACGGCTATATTCTTGAACATCAAAGTTATGAATGGTAACAACAAATCGTGCTTATAAAAATAGGGTGTCTATGACAAACTTACCATTCATTTCTTTTAGTGCTGCTGCAAGATCTAAAGGGTTGGCAAAACTAACAAATCCATAGCCCTTGGTTTTGCCAGTACACTTATCTTTGACAACCTATGACAATGGAAAAATGCAGGCACATATTTTGATTAATGCCCAAACGTGTAAGAAATACAAACCTTCCTCAAAATATAAGAGAAGAAGAAAAGATTAGAAGATACTACAGCAATTATAGGCATACACCACATACCAGACAAACGACATACATGAAGGCAATAATAGCACAAAGGAATAAAAGGATAATGAGATGCATAAAATGATACATGCACAGCTATGGCCCACCAATGCATTGGTTGATGGCTGATCAAATGATCTACTCATAAATACAAACACCAAGCAAGAAACAAAGGTAAATGGATACATGCAAACCAGATACAAAATAGAATGGGGAATTGCAAGACAGGAACAACAACCATGATATCACAAATGTATGGTCTCTCTTTTTCTATTAAGAGAAGGAAGCAGTATGAGAAATTGCCTACCAAAGTGTGTAATTCTCATAGAAAACCATGTGTGGACCAACTCAGGTTAATTGCTCATACAATGATTTTCGTTCTATAGCAAGTAGTAAAACAAAATTTTCAGTTCTATGTTATCATTTGATGGTAAATGGAATCGCTTATCATCAAGCAGAACAACTTTTGGAGACAATCTAAATTAGAAAATCGTTTCATGTCCCTACTAACCATGTTCATCCACATGGTCATCACTTGGAAATAAAGCAATCATTTGACACTAGCTGGAGAAGATGAGCATCTCACTTAAGATCCCTCTATTTTTCATTTAACTTATTCCATCCACAAGGGCAACAATCAGAAAATAAATTGCAAAACATGCAGCATTTGCCCAAGCCTCAAATCTGCAGTTTTCAAAGAACAACAAAACAAGCGCTGGAACAGCCGTGAGGCAGCAACAAAATGAGCAAGCAACTTTATCAACAATTAAAATTTCATTCACTAAAATAATATTGCCACACTGATGTCACAGAAGCACATTGTATAGACCATGGCTTGAGTTTTGGATTGGTTGAATTTGTATGAAAGTAAATATAAATAAATGGTGGACCAATGTGTAGCAATACATTTGGAAGAACAGATCAAAAGAATTAAAGAAGAAAAACTAATCATTATCATGATTCAACCCATTTTAAGCTCATGATCTCAAGAAAGAGCTAAAAAATTTATAAACTACAATCATACAACTTTATTTATAATAATAGAAGACCAAACACCGATTAACAGATCTAATTTGACAATGAGAAAGTAGAGATTCAAACTCGAACACTTACATGATATCGATTTTGGATTTGCGATTTGCGAACTCAAGATGGGAGCTAATAGCGAGAGAGATCGAGTTGGAGTTCAATTAGCTTCGAGATCGACGCGATTGATGAAGAACATCTATTTTTTCCCATAGGAGTACTCCAGAGATGTACTTTATGGGCAATAATCGTCAATCGCCTAGCAGAGAAGTACATCCAGAGATCGACGCGATTGATGAAGAACAGCGAAGAGAGTGAGATCTATGTGAGATCGACGATATAACGCGATTGATGAAAAATAGTGATTGATGAAGAATAGCGAACAGCGAAGACCTCGAAAGTTCGATCGCGAGAGAGAATAGCGATGTGTGACAGAGTGAGATCTTTGAGAGTGAGATCTGAGCATGATGAGAGATAACGGAGTATGAGAGTTCTAACGGTGACCCATTTGTTTGTTTGTTTGTTTTTTTTTTTTTTTTAAGTGAACCACTGAAACACGGAGGGATCTGTTATGTGGAGTAAAACGTGGCATTTTTTTAAAACGTCGTTGTATGAACGCCGTTATAACCCGTTTTTCCTGTAGTGTCTCTTTAATGAAGTGGCGATCAATCTCAACATGTTTTGTCTTGTCATGTTGAACTGGATTGTGAGCGATGTTGATGGCGGCCTTATTATCATAGTATAACCGCATAAAGTCCGTTTGATCAATACCTAGATCATTCAACAATAACTTGATCCATAAAAGTTCACACACACGTTGTGCTACTTCTATGTATCATGGTGCTACAAACCTAAGACATGTTTTGGGGAAAAAAAAGAAAAAGAAAAAGAAATACATACCTATTTTCTTTACTCGTCTCTATATATAGTAATAACAAATTGATAACCTAATTAATTGGAACACTATTTTTTCCTTAAAAGCCCCCACTTTGAGATGGGTTGTCATGTGAGTAGTTGATAATTTTTTTGGTAAATTGAGGAGGCTCTTTGTCTTATTGTTTTTTGTTTTCAATTTTGTTTTTATTTTTATTGAATTTTTTTTAATATTTTAAGCAAATGTTTCAGTTTTTAGACACACTAACATAAATACACCTAAAAAGTATCTGTTTGGTTCCATTCTGGAATCATGATTCCACTCTCATATTCCAACCCTCTATTTGATTATAGTTTTCAAAATATGACTCCAAATCACAGTTCAAAACATGTTTGAGAGTTTTTGAATTTTGGGTCTACTCGGTCGTCCGCTCAAACATCCTCCCAGGCAGTTTTTGAATTTTTGGTCTATCTGGTCGTCCGGCCGGTTGACTAAAACAATAATTTGTATGTGTGTGTGTGTATGTATGTGTGTGTGTGCAATTGCCACCTGTTATTTGAAAAAAAAAATAATTTATATTTGTTTTTGATATTCTTTAAATATAGAAATTATTTTTTAGATCAAAATGACAAATTATTTGGCCATCTATTAAAATTTAAAAAAATAAATAAAAATGAAAAATAAAAAAAAAATATTTTAAAACAACATAATTAAAAATTGCGCATTTACACGTAAGTTCTAATTTATAAACTTATACTCCATCAAGTCCTAACTAAGATTTTTTGACCTTCAAGTCCTATTAAATTTTTAATAGTTGGATTTGCCTTTTAAACAATGATTGTTCATCATTTATAATTATCTATAAAGGAACATGATAATTTGATATTTATTTTGATTTTCAAAACTTTAAAACATCAACTTTAAAATTGAAAAAACTAAAAAAAGATTATGTGTAAGAAAAAAAAAATTCATGTTTTTTTTTTGAAAAAGTTAAAAAAATTGATTTTATTTTTTTTTTTGTGAAAAATTGAAAATTTTGTGTCTATAAAGGAGCATGATGATGGAACATTGTGCAAAACTTAATAAATAAATAAATAAATAAATGAAAAAATTAATAATGTTCTCAGTTTTAAAATTGAAAAAAATTGATAATGTTCTCGATTTTATTAGGTAATTGAATCAAACCAATAAGTAGAAGGGCAAAAATATTTACTCTCATGCTCTGTTTTTTTTTTCCCATCAATTAGTAAAATAATTATCTGGAACACTACTATGCAAAATTGATAATGTTCTTAGTTTTTTAAAATTAGAAAAAAACTTGTTTAAAAAAAATAATAAATCTTAGATTGGACCTGAGCTACCATAACATTTGTAAATAGGAGTTTTAGGTAATTAACTCATTAAAAAAAATTCAAATATACAATCAACAGTAATTTTAAAGCACTAGCTGAATATTTTTTATAACAAAAAATAATATGTATTTTTTAATAGTTCAAACAAAAAATATTTTCAGAATATTTTTGCATTTTTTAAATAAAAAATTTAGTTTTTTTCATTAATTACTTTTTTGAATTGAATTTTAAAAAGAGTTTGGTTTTGAGTTTTGACTAAAATTTTCAATAGAGTTCTGAGTTGTGTGTTCGGTTATGAGTTACAAGTTTTTGAATTAAATTTGAAAAATTCTTTTCAAAACTCATAACCAAACAACTTTTCTTATTTCAAAACTCATTTCAAAATCCAATTCAAAACTCTTTTTAAAACTCATAACCAAATAAATTTTGTATTTTCAAATCATGGTTCAACAACTCACAAACTCAAAATACAACTCTATTTTCAAATCATGATTTTAAAACTAAATCAAATGCTACCTAATATTTGTAGATTTAAAAAAAAAAAAAAGAATTCGCTAAGTACCCAAAATACGAATATATATACAAATTCAATATATTTTTGTATTCCTATGGATTTATTTATTTTTAAAAATATTTCTTTATAAATATTTTACTTTTTAATTATATTTAGGTTAGATGTAGGGGTGGGCACAGATTGGTTGTGGCCATGGAATCTCAAATCTGTTATCCTTCTGCCAGATTGGCGGATTGGAGAAAATCAATCGGCATTCGTCTACCAATCCAGTGGGATGTGGATTGAGCAGATTGGTGAATGGATGCGAATTGATTTGGCGATTTAAAATTTTATAAATTTTCAACATAATTCAACTTGTGCACTTTCTCAAAAAGAAAAAAAAAAGAGCATTACAGTCAATGACCTAAAAAAGTATTACAATCACTACATGTCTCATCCAAAGAAAGAAAGTTTAAAATTTTAAAATATTACATTCACTGCATGCTTCATCCACATATTATAATCACAACATGTCTCATCCATATAAAGTATTATAATCTGTGGTTCATAAAATATAAAAACAATTCAAACCACCAAAATCATGAACAGAGTGGTAATAAAGATTGTATGTTTGTGTATTGTTACATCTATATCTATTTTTGAAAACAAAAACCAACCAGCATATATCAAATTTTTTTAATTATTTTTAAAGTTAAATTTAAAAACCAAAAAATATAGATAAATAATACATTTATTTTTTTCAATTCAAAAAATATATTCAAGATGAAAACTCTTTTTTAACAAAATATATTCAACAGAATATTTAAACTCTTTTTTCAATTGAAAACATAAACAGAATATCTAAACAAATTGAAAATACAATGTCTTATAAATTACTAGAGGTGCTCGCGGTTTGGTGGTTTGGTTGCGGCCAACTGAACCTCAAATTTGTCATTCGTCCAAAACTAGGCGGATTGGAAAAAATCAATCCACAACCGTCTGCTCATCATCACTCATCCATCCAAAATGCGGCGGATCGGTTTCGGTTTGGTCGGTTTGGTCGGTTTGGACAGATCAGTATATCCACTGCTCATGATGCATCTAAAAAGTAAAAATTTTGATTAAAATATTAAAAAAATTCATTAGAAAAAGAAGGGATATTTACACATAAGTCCTAATTTATGAACTTATACTCCATTAAGTCTTAACTAAGTTTTTTTGAACTTTCAAGTCCCATTAAATCTTTAATAATCGGAATTGCCCTTCAAATAATGATTGTTCATCACTTATGATTATCTATAAAAGAACATGATGATTTGACATTTATTTTGATTTTCAAAATTTTAAAGCATCAACTTTCAAATTGAAAAAAAAAAATTATGTGTAAAAAAAAAAAAATTATGTGCAAAAAAAAAGCTAATTTTTTTTTTGTGCAAAACTGAAAATTTTGTATCTATAAAGGAGTATAATGATGGAACATTGATGTGCAAAACTGGAAAAAAAAATAAAAGCAAAAAAATTGATAATGTTTACAGTTTTAAAATTGAAAAAAAAAAAAACTGCTAATATTCTCGGTTTTGTTGGATAGTTCAATCAGACCAATAAGTGGAAGGGTATAAATGTTTAATCTCATGCTCTATTTTTTTATCAGTTAGTGAAACAATTATTTAGAACATTACTATGTAAAATTGGCAATGGGCTTAGTTTTTAAAAATTGGGAAAAACTAATAATATTCTTAGTTTTACTAAATAGGACTTATTAGTTCAAAAAATCTTAAATAAGACCTGAGTTACCATAACATTTGTAAATATGATTTTTAGGTAATTAACTCAAAAAAGAACACGAAAAACAAAAAGGAAAAGTCTACAATGTACACCCACAAAAACAACAATGCTAGTGATAGTTGATCATATCAAAACATGTGAGTGTGTTGGTAAAGATTGTTAGTAAATGTGTTAGTATCCTTAGTATTTTTCTCCACAAAAAAGAGAAAAAATATAACACCACTCATAAAAAATATAAATTTCAAAAAATATTATAAATTTTGTGTAAAAGGACACAAAAATCGTAAATTCTCTCACAAAATGTATAACATATCTCAAAAAAAGTATGACATTCAAATTTTCACAACTTTTTTTTCGAAGAAGTTCGAAGATACAAAATCATAACTTCGCTCACAATGTATGACATCACTCACAAAAAGTATTACATTTAAATATTCACAACTATTATTCAAAGACACAAAAATCGTAACTTTCGCTCACAAAATGTATAATACCGTTGACAAAAAATAACATTCAAATTTTACAACTTTTATTTGAAGACACAAAAATCGTAATTTCACTCAAAAAATGTATAACACCACTCACAAAAAATATAACATTCAAATTTTTTTGGAACTTTTCTTCAAAGACACAAAAAAATGGTAATTTTGCTCACAAAAAGTATTAAAATTAAATTTTACATAATTTTTTTTCGAAGACATAAAAAATCGTAATTTCGCTCACAAAATGTATAACAACCCTTAAAAAAAGTATAACATTAAGGTGCACATGATGTGCAACTTTAAGTGTGTGCAAATGGTAACCGGACCAAAACAAAAAACTTGATTTTCAAAAAATTTGAGTTCAAAAACTAAAACCAAACAAAGTGACATTTCTATTGCATCAAAACTAGATGAGCTCATTCTTTTTTAGAGTGGTGTAAATATTCATTTGTGTTTTCTGCGGACAATCACTACAAGAAATGGAACTTTTGGCAACTAAATTTTTAGTCTCCAAAAGTCATTTTTTGTCGCCAAAACTTTTTAGCGACTAAATTGTTTGGTTGCCAAATTAGTCGTTGAATAATTGTCGAGAAAGGTATTTGTCGACTAAAAAAGTTTTAGTTGCCAAAAGTCCCCAATTGCAGACTAATTTTTTAGTCAGCAAAAGCTTCCAAAAAAAATTAATATCTCATTTTCAGCAACTAAAACATTTAGTCACCAAAACTAAAATTATTTAGGACGACTAATTTATTTAGTAGCCAAAAAGTATTTTTGTTCATCTTATTTTTTTTAGCTACCAAATGTTATAGTTGCCTAAAGTGTAATTTTTTTTAGCTACTAAAAGTTTAGTCGCCTAAAGTCTAAATTTTTTTTGGCCACTAAAGTTTTAGTCGCCAATTTTTTTTTTTTTTTTTAGCTACCAACTATTTAGTCGCTAAAAATATTTACTTCCTTTTGACAACCAATTGTTTAGTGGCAAAAAAAAATTTATTTTATTTTATTTTTTAATTTGTCCATGACCTGTATGTATTCCGTGCAACTTTTAATGTCAAATTCCATACAAACTAAGTATATTCCAACCTAAAATAATAATTCCATACAAAATAGATAATCATACAAAAACCATTTAATTTGTATAGACTCTGGGGATGATACTAAACTTTTGAAAAGTCTGTCCAATATTGAACCTCATTTTCTAGAGATTCAACTATATCCTTATCTTGAATGTCACCATGAAAATCATGCTTCCCGCTATTGTTACCATTTGTCATGTGTGATTTTTCCTGCTCCTCTTTGTATAAACTTTGCAAAAACAAGTTTTTCTTGCAAGGTTCATATACAAGAGTAGAAAGATCAGCAGCCCTGCATGTTGGCATAGGGAATGTTAGATCCTGGTCATTAAAACTCAACTCTTACTGATCCAAGTAACTTCGAACTTGCTGTTATCATGGAAAAATAGTAAGATATCCATTTCCCTTGTCTGAATGTCATTGATTGAGGATAAGTGAAGCTAGCATCCATTGATGTTAAGAAATTGATATAAGAAATCAGTGTAGAATACATCAACTTCACAATTTAATTCGTCTTCTTTTTATTCAAATGATGTTTGATCTAGAGAGAGTATCATCTCAAATAGAATTTTCCATTTCAGAGATAAGTTTATACTGAATTACCATGAGCTCTATAATCTCTTTCTTTCACAAAATAAATTCATATTAAAAAAAATTAAATTAGAAAAAAAAATGACAATGTTTTGAAGTGATTGCATCCATTGACTAGTGATAAGAAATAAAAACTGATACATCATTCCACCAAAACTTCCATATGTCAACGTTACCCATCAACATTTAAGGGTAAAACATCATATCAGAAGCTTCGACAGCTAATTTTGATACTTAGGCGTATGTTACATACACTCTTCCAAATTTGTGAAGTATCCATGTTGGACTCTCAACATTCGGGTAAGAGTATAGGATACGTGTCCAACATGTCTAGTTAAACATACCAACAAGTATGTCTAAGTAGTCAGGTTTACAATACAATTGTGCATAAGATTTCCATTTTATACATAAAATGATCTATATTAGTTTGTAAACACTATTTTACTTTTAAAAAAAATAAAAATAAAAATAAAAATAAAAAGCCCCTAAAGAAATAGTTAATTAATATGAATTCTAGCCACATCTTGTATTCTTTATCACAAGAATGAGATGAATCTGATACTTAGACACATACTTGCACCCAACACCCATACCCAAGCCCATGTAAGATATCTTTAGGCCTTCTTATATTTCATTCTAAGGATGTTTCAAGCAATAGGTCATCTCCAATATGATGCTTTAGAAATCTAACTGCTATTACATAAAGATTCTTATAATAAGTTTCTTGAATAGTCTTCATAAGAAATTTCCTTTCCTTGTGCTACTATAATATATTTTGATCACACAACTGTTGACTGAAAAATGAGAAATTCCACTCATATTTTCCTTCTAAGTGTGTCAGGACTTGAATTTTTTTTTCTTTTCCTAAACACGTTCCCATTTAGACACTTCTGAACAAGCTGGAATGAATGAACATAGGTAGGAGTCCACTTATGTTTAAGCCCGATTGTGCTATCGGATTTGGAACTTGAAAGAGCCATCTAAACTCATTTTCTGTCTAGAATAATAGGTAGTGTTTATTGTGAACTTTGTCAAAGAATGTTGGAATGTTTTTCATTTCAAAAACAGATGATTGATCTACCATGTGTGATGCCATCATGTAAATTAAAATTTTAAATAACTAGTAGAATCTATAGATCTAAGACATTCATGGGGATTTATAACCACAATCATCATCCCAATTGTTGGGGGAGAAAATTTTTTGTCGATTCAAACAAGTTGGAGAGACATTATCAAAAGGACACTTTGTATCATCATTCCTTTGATGCTTAATGTAAAGCAATAAAATTTATTGCCTTCAAAGTTGGAAGACATGTTAATTGCATAATACCATCGGGCTAGTTAAGAAATGTATGCATTATTACAAGTTTTCAAAGAATGGGCTTGTTTTTGCACAGAAAAATAAATCTGAAGCCCTACTCATAAACTGGAGCTCTAACAGAACACACAACAACATTGGAAAAAGTAGATGTTAGGCACTAGTACATACTTTACAAGCACAAGCAGAATCATACATAATATACATACATTCCACATGACCGTCATCAATTCATGTCTAAACCAATATAGCGCACCTATGAGACACTATGATTGAAACTCCAAAAATTATGTTAAGAGAACATGTATAATGTCAGTTGGGCAGACATGATACCTAATATCTAGTACACATATCCATGTGCATGTGAATGTGCACACATAGGCACACAAGCATGCACTAGCTTATGGAGCCTCCAAGGCACCCTGCCCATGCTATAACCAAGAGTTGCAGGAGTAATGGGACAAATATCATAGCTTGGAAAATGATGTTTGCAATCTCATATAATCTTTCTAAAATTGAACCAGGTCCTCGTTAGGTAAATCATACAAGAAAAGGCTAATTGTGGAAACTATTTTCCATGACAAGAATCATTTTCAACATATGTTTCTGCCATTGCTCTTCACCTTGAGCAACATAAATAAAGCAATGGCAAAGAGGTCAATAGATTGCTAGCGTCAGGATTTGTGTATGAGACTTCTCTAATCAAGTCAAATAGACAAACTCTTTAACACACTGCCTCAAAAGGCAGTAGTGATTTATATGAATATTGCAGGTGCTATCTTATCAAAATGGTTGTCAATTGTTTATAAGCATGGCTCTTTCAAAATACATCAATATGTTAGATTAAAAAAACCATATATATCATAAGCAGCATTAAAAACACACCACATCAATGTAGAAAACCAAAAAGCAAATTCTTACCAAGTGACAACATCTGATGGTACAGATTGGATCTCATTGTAAAATTTACCACGTGGACTCATGGATCTGATGGATCCTACAAAGTCATAGACCAGAATAAATATGTTTGGAGAAGAAAAGTGTAATTCATATTGACATCAACAAGGAAATTCAATATACAATAAAAGAATACAAGACAGTCAACAAGGATTTCCACAGGTAACTTGTGGTGACTGAGATTCCATCAACTTTGAAACAATAAAAAATAAGCAAATTAAAAAGACACTGATAAAAAGTAAAAGCTGAAAAAATTATAACTAAATTTTGATATCATTGACTTCATCAAGCTATCAAACTACTGGTGCATGTCTGATAAACTTGAAGAAAAAAAATACCACGATGAAGAATTAAATATGTAAATTAGAGAACAAACAATGGTATACCCATTACACAAGAGAACATAAAATGGTAAAGGAGAAAGGAAAATAATTGCCTACAATGTATCAGAGAGACATGGCTCTAAACAGAGCTGAATGGAAGAAGATGATTCTGTAGCCCCATGGACTTGGAATTGAGGCTTTATCAAATTGAATAATACAACCTCACCCACATAATAACAGTGCAGGAAAGGAAAAAGATATCCCCCATGTAATATAGCCAACAAAATTAAATATATCAACCTATAAATTTATTTTAATTTTCAAATAAATGTACCAATTTATACAAATGGTCCCGTAGATTGCAAGAACTTAATGTCAAAATTTCCCACCTGTTGTGTCTCACCTGTTGATTTTTTCAACATAATCACCATAGTTACAACACACTGAGGGACCCAAAAACAAATCAAAGAACTGCTTCATGGATATGCCAAAATGTAATACAGAAAACAGATAAATATAATTGAAGATTGCCATGCACCATCTAAAACAATATAACAAATGACAAATGCTTGTAAATACAAAACAGTTAACAAAAACATGAAAAGTTACAAGTAGAAGAGTATAGGTGGCACCTCCTCCAATCCAGAAAGGCTTTCTTCTGCAGCATGTAATTATGCATCTTTTTCCATGATAAGTTTATGTGCTTTGCTGATCTCTGTTTCTGCCTTAGTTTGCAAGATAGACAAAGCGTGTTGAAGGAGAGAGGGAGGGATGTTAACACAAAAAAAAAAAAAAAAAAAAACAAACCGAAGGGAGGAACAAAATGATATTAAGATGAAATAATATTTCCAACAAATTATTGGATATGAAAATGCACTCTTACAAATTGTGAACTTCTCACTGTACATTAAATACAGTCAAAATCTGGAAGTAGAAGTATCACACTGGATCACAAATAATAAAATAGGGATATATCAAGTCAAATTAGTTGCCAAAAAAATTATGTGAAAATCATAGAACTGAACTTTTCTAAATGATACTAGTGACAACCCCTTTATGGCCTTTGAAGAAATATATATCTTTGATAGTTACTTATTAGTCATACACCTAAAGAAATTTCTATGTGGAAGGAGCAGAGGTTTGGTGGTGGCAGTGGTTTGGGTGTGGCAGGTTGGACTTGTTATGTGTGGTTGGATTTGTTCAATAAACTAATGAAAGAGTAAGGAAAAAGAGGGGAAATGTATCTCATGCCCATATTTAGGACATCAAACCCATAGAAGTTCAGAAATCAATCTACAGCAACCAAGCCCATTTCAGAAATCAACATGAAATTCAGCTGAATCTATGAAGCACAAATACTTCAAATAGGAAGACGTATCTGTATCGTATCCGTATCGGATACCGATACTCCTTGGATACTTACAGATACATCTTAATTAATTTTTCATTAATTTTAAAGTATCAGATGCTTAGTTTTGAAGTATCGGATGCTCCAAGTAACATATTATCGGATACTTCTTAATTAATTTTGAAGTATCAAATGCTCCAAGTCACATATTACTCATTTTATGAAACTAGAATTGTATCATTTCTTGCATAACATCATAATATAATATAATTGCGAGGATAAATAGAATATTTTTACAATATTTTGCTTAATTTTTTTTTATAAAAATAACATAGTAAGCTAAAGTAATAGAATTCATCAAATTGACATATCTTCATTGTATCATGCATATCCCCTATAACTAAATAGAAGTAAGGATTAATAATAAAATTAAATATCAATAAATAAATATGCAAATAAACTTGCATAGAATATTTTTGACTAGTGCAAAAGGAAAAAGCATAGGGTCAAGTTGTGAATTGTTTTGATATTACAACATCAACAAATTAGACTTGATATTAAAATGAAATATTTGCAAGACCTATTGGAAATTTAAAAACTAAACTACCTATTGGCTTAAATTAATACCTAATTCTTAAAGATTAGCATTTTGCAATATAAAGTTACTGTGGTTTCTCAACATTCTTGAGCTTATGTGTAACTAACTGCTAATAGTTTATTTATTTTTTATTTTTTACAAACGTATCCTAGTTGTACCCGTAGCCTACTTTTTTAGGTTTTGTTGTATCGCCGTATCCGTATCGTATCGTATCCATGCTATCTAGAACTGAATCAAGCATATAAAACCCTAAAGCAACAATCAGGAAAGGGGGAACCAAAGGAAGGGAGAAAGAGATTGACATAGAGAGATAGACAGATAACGACTGTGAGCGAGAGAGAGAGACACACAGACAGACCGAGAGCAAGCGAGAGAGAGAGAGAGAGAGAGAGAGAGAGAGAGCCTGTGATTTACGACTGTGGCGATGGTGATTTACACCCGGTGGCTGTGGTGGTGGCCGTGGCGATGTCCTCCATACGATGGGCTATGGTGAGGTGATTTTCTGTGAGGTTTGGTGAAGGAAAGTCTGTGTGTGAAAGGTTTGAAGTTATTTTGTCTAACAGAGAAAGGGGTGGGCAGCAATAAATTACTTCGCGCTCTAAAAAATTTCAACCTTTAGCAACTAATTTCAGTATTTGTCGGCAAATGAATATATATGCCAACTAAATTATTTTGAATCCAAATCTAAATCAGCGGTGACTAAAATATTAGTCACCAAAAGTTTAATTTGGTGACTAATTTTTATTTTGGTCAAAAAAATTAACTTAATATTTGTCGACAAAATTTTTTGGTCGCCAAAGAGTAACCATAAAAATGTGCTTGTTGTTTTGTTGGCAAAAAATAATACATGATGACGAAAAAAAATTAATAGCCTAAAATCTAGATTAACGGCGACTAATATACTTTTTAGTTGCTAAAACTGGAATTTTTGCCGACTGAAATTAAGTTTAGTCACCAATAAGTAATATTTCTTGACTAAAATTTTTTAGTAGCTATACCCTGAACCAACACCGACTAATATATTTTTTTGTTGCCAAAAGTGACATTTTTGGCAACAAAAAACCTTTTTGTCACCAAATTTGGTCACCAAAAGTGTAAATTATTGTAGTGAGTACAACAATTCTGTACTCTTAATATTCAGATTAATTAAAAGAATCTCCAAGTTTAATAAACTGCAAAAATTATTATTTTAAAGCCAGTGATAACTGCCATAAAAATTCACTTATCATCAGCTATTGCTAAGTCATATATAAGGTTTGTTTTTTGCTCTACAAGCGAAGCAACTTTGATTATTTTTAGCAAGTTTCAAATTTCAGAAATCTTAATAATTTTCTGTTCTATGGTTCAGTTTTTGGACATCAGTAAAGGGAGAAAACATAAGAAAGGACTTTGAAATGGTTGATTCACTGGACACTTCAGAGCTACCAATTATTGACATTGATAAAATATTAGTCGCTACCGATTACTTCAGCATAATAAACAAACTTGGGCAAGGAGGATTTGGACCTGTTTATAAGGTAATTATATTCTTAAATATATGAACTGTGGACTGTTCACATATATCTGGTGTACTTGACTAAGAACTGTGGACTAACAAGGAAAGTTAGAAGATGGGCAGCAAGTGGCAGTGAAAAGACTTGAATCAAATCATTCAAGACAAGGTGTGGAAGAGTTCAAGAATTAAATCATATTGATCTCCAAATTGCAGCACAGGAATCTTGTTAGGCTCTTGGGTTGCTGCATTGAAGCGGAAGAGATAGAGAAGCTATTGGTTTATGAGTACATGACAAACAAAAGCTTGGACACTTTTCTCTTCAGCTGGTTTATAGTCCTATCTTTTTCCTTTAAATTGTTCATAGCATTCAATACTATTACTTCAACTATGTCTAGAACTGAGGAAAGATATTTTAAAACCAGTTTTCATCCTTGTTGTCTTATCCTAATTGGTGGTAAAATGTATAGAAAGGACGGATCTTTATGAATAAATGTTTTTAATTGTCATGTTTTTGGTTAGATTCAAAGAAAAGGGTCTAGCTTGATTGGGCTCAATGCTTCCACATTATTCAGGGTATTACTAGAGGTCTTCTTTATCTTTGTTGTGATTCTTGTTTAAGGGTTATCCATAGAGATTTGAGAGCCATCAATATTCTATTAGATGATGACATGAGTCCAAAAATTTCAAACTTTGGGTTAGGGCGAACTTTCCGAGTAACAGAAGAACTAGCAAACATTCAAAGGGAGATGGGAACATTGTAAGGATCCTTTCTTTCCTTCAATAGATTTTGCTCACCTTTGCTAAATATATTCCCTACTAATGCAATTATGTATAATGTGGAACATTTTGTGTCTGAAATACTGCAAATAAAAGTATAATGGAAACAGGAACGAGTAGGGATCACAAGAGGCTCACGGCTTTGCCAACGGGCTTAAAATATGTCTTTGATTGGGATGGAGATTAGAGTTACACACAAGGCTAAGTTGTTTTCATCTTAGGACATAATTTTTTTATTTTTTTTTATTTTTTTTGTTTATGATTTAGTGAAATGAATATGGATTAGAATATATATATATATATATATATTCAAGCAATATAAGTGATTTAGTAAATAAGTTTTTATCCTTTATTTTAAAAATTTTTTTTGGATTAGTTAAATTATGTAGATATATTGGAAGTCCTATAATTTTGAGTAAGCACAAATGTAACAATTTTCAATCAAATGTAGCAACTACATGTCCCCCGAATATGCAATGGAAGGGCTATTTTCAGATAAGTTAGGTGTCTATAATTTTGGGGTTTTGCTACTAGAAATGGTCAGTGGCATTAGGAATACTAGTTTCCATCACCATGAAAAAAATATTTGAACCTCCTTGGTTATTTAAGGGCACTAGTTTCACATTTACATGCTTTCAATTATTGTTAGTCACCACTATTATATATGTGCTTCTACTAGTTCATTTATGGACATATGTGGAACTATTCTAGGTGTAACACCCTGACATAATAACAATAGCCCATCTCAAAACATTCCATATAATTGATCAATAACATCATATTTTATATTCCAATTATGAACTTGATGATACAAAAGATGGCATATACGGTATTCATTCATAAATCCTAAATCCTGAATCTATAGCATATGACATGGACATACGAATTAAAAGAAAAGTAAAATCCAAGTAATTATATACCCTAATGGCTACATCTTTCCAAGGCAATGCTTGGTTACATCAAAACAAGTTCAACTCAATACAATTAAAGCCCAAGACTTGTACAAAATAACTACATCAAATAACAAAAAGGAAGCCCTTGGCTCCAAGTCCTTCCAAGCTATGTCCTTGGTGGAGGCATATTATTAGCACCTGAAAGTTATTTTCCACATAGGGTAAGTCAAAGCTCAGTAGATATACGTTAACGCAATATATGAATCTTAACAAAGCTATAAAGTGAATGCAAATGCATGTCACTTGTCAAACAGTTCTCATTTCCATCTCAAACTATGTAATGCCAGATTATAAATCAATTCATGAAAATAATCCTTTTATAATAGAAACAAGACAGTGGATACAAAACACTGGGAATCTCTAGGTACATGTCTGCCAGTAGGCTATACAAGCACTACCAAAGCCATTTTGCCAATACTAACCGGAAGGATCGATACCTAATCGCATGGGTTTTTGGACTTTCACCAAGGACACACAGTCCAACATCATAACCACAGCCACACCCCCTAACCAAATTCACCAAGGTATTCACCCATTTTTTTCTCAAAATAATACATCTTCAATGTTTAAGTATCGAACAATGCTCAATGCAGGGTGTATGAGTGATTAGTTTCAATTCACCTAATCCTCGTGCAATTTCTACAACAATCAAGGTTATTCTCCACTGATAGCCCAAAATAGATATTTTTATACAACAAATAATTTTTCAACAACAAATATAATCTCTTTATTTTCAAAATGGCAGTGATATAACATATCCAACTCCACTATCATTATCAACATAAACATTGTTCCATTCTTACCAAACCCAACATCATTTTCCATTTTCTTTCACAAACCAAATATCCATAATTTTAAAACAAAACCCTCTTTACTTAAAAAATTAATTTTAAGTAACGAAACCGACCATTTTAACATATCTCAATCGTAAAAATATTCTCACAACCTTTACCAAGAACTTATTTGAAAACCCTTCTTTTCAATTCAAAACCAAACCTTAGGTTTAACCCAAATCCCCCAAATCATTAGACTTTTTCAATAGGCAAATCATTAAGGTAAAAATCATGCCAAAGGTTGAAGAAATCACTACCTCAAACCAGAAGACAAGGGAGAACAAGAGTTGAGGTTTGGCGGAGCCTAAAACGATAACTCCTCCGATTGAAATAAAGCCCTTGACGTGTTCTACCATTTTCTCCAAAGGGCTAGGGTTAGGAAATCAATGGATTGGGAGTATTTGAAACTTGAATGCAAGAACTAGAGAGAGAGAGAGAGAGTGTGAAGATTTAGGGTTTTTGAAATGTTTAGAGAGAGAGAGAGATGAAAAAGTGACACATAATGCCCTTTTTCCAGATTAATATACGCGCAGACTGCTCCCGCTCGAGTGTCAGACACAATAAGTGACATCGCTTGAGTAACCTCTGTAGCTCAGCTTTTCGCGCTCCCTTTCGGAAGAATGAAATAGCCTTTACAGTTCGGACTCCACTTGTGTGTTGGTTCTGATTCTGATTTCACAAGTGCAATGTGAAACAGTGAAAACAAAAAAAGAGTCCAAATCTGGCAATTTCTTTTGAAAAATCAATGTTTAAATCAAATGCCCAAAAATGGACTGCTTTGCCAGATATCAGAGTCGCCACCTAAATGTTTATTTTGGAAAATTTAGGAAACCCATGACTTGTGCCAAAGGCCATTAGTTCATCGTTACCAAAGTGTCTTGGTTCGGGAACTTAGGTATGAGAGGGGAAGGTCAATAATTGAACACCCCACTCACCCGATCAAAGATCGGCCTCTACTAATCATGATGTGGTTTTTATGTACAGTATATGTTTGTTCTGAATATTTAATAAATCCTAAAATTTATTATGTGAAGCATACAAGGTATAGACTAGTTTGCTCAAATTGGAACAATTCAATTTCATGTTTGTTTCTCGAAAAGGGTTTGAATTTGCCACCTCAGGTGGGCTTAATTTGACACTTAACAAAGTGGGCTTAAAACATATATTCGTTGAATCATTCCAATTTAAGCAACAAGCCTTCATCCACAGGCATTCAAACAATTTATCATTTAAGCAATTAGCCTCATGGTAGGATGCTAAACATAATAAGAAAATTATGTACAGGCGGGATGCTGAAACATAACAACTCACATATTTACCAACGTCCTGCGAACAAGCTACAAAACAAAGTTAGAAAATATGCATGATTCCTAACTATACAATGTGACAATGCAACACATGTGATATGCAATTACTAGGCTCGGCTACTAATATGGCATGTGAAATGATTTGCTCGCATGCGGTCTAAGCATGTATTCAGAGAAGTATCGAAACGACAATGTGAATTCGAATGATGAATCGAGCCTCAGTGCACGCAATACAAGTGGATGCAAACATGAGTATGCTAAATTAAACATGATGTCCCTAATCTAACCATCATAAGCTGGTAAATAAAAAGGACAAAGACGTGGGGTTGGAAGACATACACATTATTACAGATTTGTTTGCCCCCGCGCAGGAGGGTCCGAATAAACTAATGCGCCCTCACACAGGAGGGTCCGAATGTCCAAATGTCTGAATAAATAATTATTACAAAACCGAATGAATAATAAATGAAAGGAGCTGTCAAATTTATTACAAGAATTGATGTAAGGCAAGCCTTGACACAATAAACTCGGTATAACGTCCGACCGAATTCAATTAATCATATTGGTTCTTTATGTCAGTTGTAATCCAATTTTAACCAATTTTATTAGCCTTTTTTATTACCTTTCCATTTATTTATCTTTTCTCTTGTTTGTGCAAAAGTCATATTTACGTCCACTAAGTCCAAAATGCAATAAAGAGAAACAAGCATCAACTTAACCCGAGAAAATTTTCTTCGGGGGAAATTACAAAGGAAGAGTCAAACTTATTTACAAGCGATAAGGGATTCCAAGTCAAACTCAATATGTGCAACAAGGACTAGTCAAACTCAAAAGAGTGATAATGACGTAGAAAAACCCAAACTTGAGTGATAATGACTTGAAATCCAAACTTGATAATAAGTGATAATGACACTTTCCTTGGTGATTTCCAAGGGTCAATTAGTCCCTTAAAAGTAAACACACTGATGAATAAAGAGAAATGAAAAATAAAAGAATGTGCTTTAGTATAAGAACATGTATACATTTGGGGTAGTGAACCCCCAAAGAATAGAACGTTTTATGCTTTTGGTAGTAAATCCCCTAAGAGATTAAATCAGTAAGCATAGAACGTTGTATACTTTTGGTAATGAACCTTTTAAGTATAAAACGTTTTATGCCGTTGGTAATGAATCTCCAAAGAGATTAAACCATTAAGCATAGAGCATTTTATACCTTTGGTAATGAACCTCCTAAGTATAAAACGTTTTATGCCTTTGGTAGTGAATCTCCAAAGAGATTAAACTATTAAACATAGAGCGTTTTCCTTTCTTATATTTGAACCACAATCTTAATTTTTCACAACTTTTTAATCGAAATAAGCAAAGAATGGAGGGAGGTTGCAGAGATGATTATGCGAAATTGATTAATTGGTTAGTACAAACAAATTTGATATTTAAAACATAAATCATTGAAATAAATTAAACAGCCCCCTAAATAGCATACAATAGTGCTGAAATTAAGCTATAGAAAGCGAGCAAAATTAAATAGCCGAAGATACTATTCACCGCCGGAGGTACTATTCATCATCAGGGTTACTATTCACCCGGTGGGGTAGATTATTTAAAGTAATAAATTACAACAGTTTATATACAATATTTAAATTACAGCAGATATGTGGGTGGTGCAACCATCCCATTAAAGCGATAAAAAAAAACAGTTATAAAAAGAAGTAAATGAAGTATTTAAACAAATTATATCACATTTTTAAATTAAATGAAAATTTGCGAAAACACTACAGTAATTAATTAACACCGATTAATTAATTAAATTCTAATTAACTAAACAAATTAGCTATTTAATTACACTAATTAATTCATTATAAAATTCTAATGAACTAACTATTCAACGAAAACTAATTAATTAATTGAACTAAACTAATTAATTAAACAAATTATATCACACTTTTAAATTAAATGAAAATTTGCGAAAACACTACACTAATTAATTAACACCGATTAATTAATTAAATTCTAATTAACTAAACTAATTAGCTATTTAATTACACTAATTAATTCATTATAAAATTCTAATGAACTAACTATTCAATGAAAACTAATTAATTAATTGGACTAAACTAATTAATTAAACAAATTATATCACACTTTTAAATTAAATGAAAATTTGTCAAAACTCACCTTTTGGGGAAAATGATGAATTTTCAGAGTCACAAACTTTCTTTTGATTACTCTCAAGTCTATGGAATGTGTTCTTACTTCTCAGTCTAAAATTTGGAATTACAGCTTTAGTGGTTGTTTTTTGAATGGTGTATTGATGAAATGAAAATAAAAATAAAAATAACATAAAAAATATTTTATTTTCCCTCCTCTCTTTTTTTTCTCTTCAGACTTTTTTTCTCCCTCTCTTTTTTTTTTCTCTCTTTTTTTTCCTCCCCCCAGAATCCCTTGCTCTCCAGAATGCCTCTTGAATCATAACTTTGCTGAGCCTGCCTTATATAGGCATATAATAATAATATATATGTGCGTTCAGTTGATGTCGGCATGCTTTTTTTTTTATTATTACATTTTTTTATAATATATATATAATACAATATATAAAATATCTAAAATATATAATTTATACCAAAATACATAACATATAATATACTAATATAATTTTATATAAAATACGAAACATATAATATAATAATGTTAAACACATAATATAATTTGTTTTATTATTTTCTTTTATATATATATAAAATATACCAAAAATATGAACAAGCACATAAAATTATGAAAAATTAAAAAAATACTAAACTAATAAAATATTTAGTATTTAAAAATAATTTGGCCATATTGGTGAAGGCTGGGATTAAAGTTCAAATTCCATCTCTTTTACTAAGGATTCTGTGAGAAACAGATTCTAATTGTCATCATCGGGTAATCAAAAGAAATCGCCCAAGTCTTAAGGCTGGTCAAAATGGAGTGTCTACAACCTCAGACCTACAAAACACTACTCGAGAGAAGATACCACACTTCTAGTAGTTTTGCAAACTACAAAAGACCGCTCGAGCACAAGAAGGACCGCTCGAGCAAATAGGCAAAATTCTGGACAACAACTTTTTGAAAAACTAACTCCCCAACCTGTTTCAAACACATCCATCACTCCCAAATAGTCAAACTCAACTAGCAACAAGATGAAAATGAAATGAACAAAAGTCAAGGACATGCATTCTCAGATTCAAAAGCAAGAAATGGGTCGGGTCTAAACTGGAATCGTTATACCAGGCACAGGAATTGTGTAATAAAAGTCGGGCATCAGACATAGTGGATAAGGTGGCAATTGATTCATGTTCCCTGTTAGAAGTAACGAGATGTATACATATTTTCCTTTTTTGTGTTCAGGAGTTGCGGATAGGCCAACCATATCTGTTGTGGCTTTCATACTTAGCAGTAAAATAGATCTTCCACATCCAAAACAACCTACATTTACTATTCAAAACTTGTTAGACACAGATCTTCGGTCACAATGCAACGAAATATATTCTATAAATAAGGCATCTCTATCAAGTATTGAAGGGCGATAACCAATTAACAAATTGTGTATATGTCGCACAACATATATTGACATTATTGTGTAATGACAACAACAAATATAACAAGGACTATAATTATATAATTGTGTAACATAGTTGATCTTCTCTTTCGATTATTTCCCATTAATAAAGTTTGGTGTTACAGTGTACTTGACTATGTAATTCTTGAAACAAATGGATAGGCACGTAAGAAAACAAGTGGCACTAGCAGGAATCAAAAGGTTTGTAACCACAATATCCATAATATAACCACAATAGTTTGTCACTTTCACTTTAGAGAGGTTCACATTATAGATTCATCATTCATAACTACTACAAAATGACATAACAACACAAACATTTATACTTTCTTACGAGGTATAGCAATCCCAGTTTTGACCTAACCCTTGTGGTATCCCGGACTTGGGGTTTAATGATTTCATACAATTGTTAATATCTTGCTTCCATTATATCCCCCTTAAATTCGACTTTGGGATTGTTGAGATTGTGTTTGGAATAGGTTGGTCGCTTGGCTTTCAAACCTCTTACTGCCCAGATTTTTGGTCATTTGCTCGAGCGGCACTTATTGCACTCAAGCGGGCTTTGCAAACTCTCAGTACTTTTGCAGGTCTACAAAAAAATACTGGGACAGTGTATACTACACTCGAGCAGCGTTTCCTACACTCGAGCAGGTGTGCGCTCGAGCAATGTTCTTCTGTCCACAAAACTACTGGATGTGAGTATTCTGCACTCGAGCAGTCATTTCATGCGCTTGAGCAGAACAACTTATTGTGTCTGACGCTCGAGTCAACTGTTGTGCTCGAGCGGCCTGTGCGTATATCAGTTCTTAGCAGCCTCATTTTACATCACTTTTTTTTGGATCTATTTACTTCAAAACCCAAAAGTTGAGATTCTATCTCTCCAAAACTCACTCACTCTCTCTCTCTCTCTCTCTCTCTCTCTCTCTCTCTCTCTCTCTACTTCTAACCTAGATCCATTGGGTTTTCTACCCTAGTGTCTTTGAGGAGAAGGTAGAGCCTTTCAAGAGCTACATTTTCATCCGAATAGAAATTAGTTTCGGCATCGTTGGACTTTCCCCTTTGCTTTGCTCAACTCTTAACTTCGAGGTAGGGATTTTTTCTACACTTTTATATGGCTTTTAACTTAGTTATGGGTTGTTGTGTAACAATGGTGGAATTTGGGGTCTTCTGAACAAACCTAGGGTTTAGGTATTAAATGAAAAGAGGGGTTTCTAAGTAAATGAGCCACAGATGGTTATGGGATTGATTATGAGGCTATATTATGTCAACATAGTTGATTTTGACATTCGGTTTGAAATTTGGAAAAAATGGGAGTTTGCCCTAAAAATGTTTCCAATATTTATTTTGTATATATAAATGAAATTGATATTGCAAATATGAAATTGGATGGACGTTGATATAAATGGTGGTGTTGGATATGCATTACCTCACACCTGTGAAATTTTGAATAATTTATTTGCCTTGAGATTGAATATCTATTTAGAAATATCTGTATTGGGTTATCAGTGGATGATAGCTATGATTGTTGTAGAAATTGCATGACTGAATATTACTATGTTTTAAATACATTGTACATGTATGATTGTTTGGGAGGAGAAAGGGGATGTACTCTATTGTTCGGGAGGAGATAGGGGATGGACTCCATTGAAATTAAGTTGGTCTATGTGTCCAGGGTGAAAGTCCCGAAACCACACGTATACATGGGTGCCGATCCCGCGGACAAAATTTTCGTAAAATGGCAAAATTGAAGTGTTTGTGTGATGATTGTGTTAATTCGGGAACCACTAAGTTGAGATGGGTTATTTGAAGGATAATGAAATTGGCTTATGAATTGAGATGAAAAGAATTAACTTGAATTGACAAGAAGGAAAAATGATTGAGATATGAATTTTGGTACTTTATGACTATATAGTATATAAATGTTTGATCATTATTAGCATTGTAAATGCACATTGCACTTATACATCTTCATTAAAATTCATATACCATGTTAGATTGTTCCTACTGGGCTTTGGTTCACCCTACTTGGGAAAAACCATTTTCAGGTGTTGATAATATGCCTCCGCGAATGCAATAGCTTGGAGGGACTTTGAAGCAAGGGCTCATTTTTGTTGTATTCTTTTGTATAGCCAAGGGCTTTATTTGTATCGAGCTAGGCTCATTTTTGTTGTACCCAAGCAATGACTTGGAAAGATGTAAGCCTGTAGGGCATTTAAATATCTGTTTAACTTCCATTCCTCTTTACTATTAGTAACACATGCTATAGATTCAGGATAGGGCATTTATAAATGTATATCGCCTGTGTTACTCATTTTGTATCTGAACTCTGATTATTGAAAGATCCTTATCTTGTTCATATCACTTGCTATTAGTGTTTGGGTCGAATCATTGTAATTATATTTTTGGGACATGACAACTTGGTATTAGAGTGTATCGGGTTTGAATACTTTGGGTACGTGGGAAGTGGTTAGTACCACAATGGGTTTGTCTCGCTGTATAGAGATTTTGGTATGCTTGCAATGTTATGTGATAACATGTTTATGTGATTATATGGGTATGGGATTTAATTTCTAGGATGTTGATCAAGTCCACTGGTTTCTAGGAGTCCTGTTGGAAAGGCACTTGATCACTGCTATTTCTAACTGGAACTTTGGCAACGCCGTGTCATAGTCATTATTCGAAAATGAAATTCGTATGTGTTTATGTAAATATGTGCTTACATGGAGTGAATTACTACTATCCATCGTATTAGGACATGAGTGAGTTAGCATCGGCACATTTGTATGTGCTAATCTCTTTTGTTATCTTCATTAGGATGTTAGGAAGTGGTAGGTGTGGTAGGCCTAGGAGGCACGAGGTGCCTATACCGGATAAAATTTTGAGACAGGAAGAAGGGTTGGTCAAGCCAACATGGCTGAACTGGTCGGTCAACAGGCCATGGGTGCCCTAGCCCGCGAAATGGCCAGAGCATTCTGGGAATCCGTGGACATTCTCAGGGCTAAGAATCAAGTCTAGGCCCAAGTAGCTGAAGGAGGGCCATCTTTTCTAAAGCGAGAGTTTTTCCTGTCAAATTCGGACAAGTTTCTGGGTGATCCCAAGGAGCCACTGAAGGCAGACGAGTCGCTAGAGCAGATGATGAAAACATTCGAGATGCTTGGCATCGAGGACGACCTGTTGAGAGTGACCTTGGCATCTTTCTAGCTGAAAGAGGATGCGCGTCAATGGTGGAAGTATGCACGTGGACGCATTGAGGTGACTTGGGAGGCATTCGTCAACACCTTCTAGGACAAGTTTTTGCCTCCTTCAGTTAGGGAGAAGTTGAGAGACCAGTTCTCTAAATTTGTGTAGTTGAATACACTAGTGGCCGAGTTTGAGGCTATATTTACCTATTTGTTGAGGTTTGCACCAGAACTCATGGCGACTGCGGAGCGCCATTGTCTGGAGTTTGAGAAGAGATTGAGGATCAGACTTATGTTCTGAGTGGCTGGGTTTATGATTAGATATTATGGGCGCCTTGTGGAGGCGGCGACCCATCTTGAGAACATCATGCAGATGGAGAAGGAGAGAATGAGGGGTTCTAGGAGAAGTCAGGATAATCAGGGGGACAACAAGAGGCAAAGGGGTTCTAACCCCCAGTTGTCCCAGGGAGAAGTCAAGATAATCAGGTAGACAACAAGAGGCAAAGGGGTTCTAACCCCCCGTCGTCGAGGTCCACTTTTCCAGTACCGAATTCAGGTTCTGGGTGGGGTGGCCAGGGAGATGTGACTTGTTACAAATGTGGTCAGCTGGGCTGCAAATCTCTAGTTTTTTCACAGAAAGGAGGAGGGCAACGGTCTGCACCACTCTTGACTCGTTCTCAGAGCTAGAGTCAATGGAGAGGGCACCCGCTCACTTGTTATCAGTGTGGCTAGGCGAGGCACAAAAAGAGATTTTTCCCTAAATTTGGTGACACGTCTGGTGCGTTTGGTTTGAGGTAGACATAGAGCCATCAGCCTGCACAGTTAGCACAGGGCTCGAGGACCAATTAGGGAGCCTCTTCAACTTAGCCAGTGCATCAGGCATATGCTCCAAGGGGTGAGTAGGTTGAATAGAGACCCATCGGATGTATGTATGTTGTTACAATGCCAAATCTAGTACCAACACCTTCCATAATAAGAGGTACCTTCTTGTTTTGCAATTCGGTTGCTAATGTGTTGATTGATACGGGTGTATCCCATTCATTTATTTTGTCTGCATTTGCATCATTTTTGGAGTTAGGGTTGGCTCAATTAGTATCTCCTATTTGTGTAGAGTCACCTATTGGTGGTGAGGTTTTCTTGAAGTAGGGGTGTCGGGGTTATAATAAAAAAGTCTTCGGTCGCTGACTTCTATTTTCATTTGTGTTGATTGACATGTCTAGCTTTGATGTTATTTTGGATATAGACTGGCTGTCGTTATACCGGGTTGTTATAGATTGCTACAGTCAGAGGGTTACTGTATGTACCTTGAGCAGTGATTGTTTTCATTTCTTGGGGGACCGGGTGGATAGGTTCTTATCATCGGTATATGTCCTGCATGGGCGGAGTAAACTTAGTTGTCTTTTGGCAAATTTCTTGAGTGGTGAGTGTGATAAAGTCCGAGTCGAGTTGCCAAGAGTGGTCTGTAAATACCCGAATGTTTTTCTGGAGGACCTTACTAGTTTGCCATCCCACCGTGAGATTAAGTTCTCCATTGACTTAGTGCCTGGTACGACACCGATCTCCATGGCACCATATAGATTTGCACCTACTAACTTGACTGAGTTGAAGATTCAACTCCAGGAGTTATTAGATAAGGATTTTTTTCGCCCTAGTACTTCACCTTGGGGTGCACCGACTCTCTTCGCTAAAAAGAAAGGTGAAGTGTTGCGACATTGTATTGATTACCAGAAGTTGAACCTGATAACTGTTAAGAACAGGTACCGAATGCCTCGTATAAATGATTTGTTTGATCAGTTGAAGGGGTCTTGTTTCTTTGCTAAGATAGACTTGAGATCGGGTTATCATCAGTTGAGTGTAAGGGATTCCGTATGTGGTATGGCCGTTATGAGTTTCTTGTGATGCCCTTTGGGCTAACCAATGCTCTAGTGATATTTATGGACTTGATGAACCGGATCTTCCAAGAATCCCTAGACTGTTTTGTGGTCATCTTTGTGGATGACATTTTGATTTATTCACCCTCTGAGGAGGAGCACGAGGAACACCTGTGAGTGGTACTTGAGTTGCTTAGAGCTCACAAGCTGTATGCTAAGTTTAGAAATTGTGAATTCTGGCTGAGAGAAGTTAAGTTCTTAGGCCATGTGGTATCTAAGGAAGGGGTAACTATAGATTCATCCAAGATTGAGGCAGTGCAAGATTGGGCATAACCTAAGAATGCTTTTGAGATCCGTTGTTTCTTGGGGTTGGCCGCGTACTATTGTAGATTTGTGAAAACTTGCTCTAGGCTAGCCTCACCATTGACTAGATTGACGAGGAAATGGATCAAATTTGTGTGGAGTGAGACTTGTGAGAAGTCATTTCAAGAGCTTAAAGTTAAACTTACAACTACTCCAGTTTTAATTATTTTTGAGAGGGGTTTGGGTTATTCGGTGTATTATGATGCCTCATGGGAAGGTTTGGGTTGTGTATTATACAAGAGGGGAAGGTAGTAGTAGTTTATGGATCCCTGCAATTGAAGACTCATAAGAGGAACTACCTTACTCATGTCCTAGAGTTAGCGGCAGTGACTTTGCTTTGAAGATTTGGAGGCGTTATCTGGAAGGGGAGAAATTTGAGGTATTTTCGGATCACAAGAGTTTGAACTATCTATTTACATAGAAGGACTTGAATTTGAGGCAGAAGAGGTGGATGGAGTTCATAGAGAACTATGATTTTGAGTTACATTATCATCCAGGGAAGTCTAATGTTTTGGCCGATGGTTTGAGTAGAAAATCTATTCGTAGCGTAGCTTGTATTACTATCCGGGAATGGGAGATGGTAGATGCTCTTGGTGAGTTTGACTTGCATCTTGGCGAGTCTGTTGAATCTGCAGCATTGTTTGTGGTAATTGCACAACCTACACTTGTGAACCGAGTAATAGAAGCACAGAAGGGCAATCTTGAGGTGGAATCCCTATGGAAGAAGATCTCCAGTGGGAAGGTAGAGAAGGGCTTGAATGTGTATCCTGACTTGAGTGTGAGATACCATGACCGCTTGTTCGTACATGAGTCTTGCCGAGATGAAGTACTCCAAGGGTTTCACCATTCACACCTTGTGGTGCATCCGGGAGGTACGAAGATGTATCACGATCTTAGTCTCCAGTTTTGGTGGAGAGGTATGAAGAAGGATGTAGCTGTGTTTGTATCGAAGTGCCTTACTTGTTAGCAAGTGAAGGCCGAGCATCAGAGGCCAGCAAGTTCGTTGTAACCCTTGCCTATAGCCGAGTAGAGGTGGGAGCATGTCAAAATGGATTTTGTTATGGGCCTCCTGAGGACTCAATGGGGTAGTGATGCCATTTGGGTGGTAGTTGACCGGTTGACTAAGTCAGCACACTTTTTACCTATGCGTGTGAGCGATTCGGTAGACTATTTTCCCAACCTTTACATCAGGGACATAGGGAGGTTGCAAGAGGTCCCTATGATGACTGTTTTGGATAGAGATCTACATTTTACAACTCAGTTGTGGCAGAGCTTGCAGAGTGCCTTGGGCACTAAATTTACCTTTAGCATCGCGTATCACATATAGACTAACGGGCAGTCCAAGCGTACTATTCAAATCTTTGAGGATATGCTTCGAGGTTGTGTCCTTGACTTCAAAGGGTCATGGGAGAGGCACTTGCCCTTGGTCGAGTTTGCCTATAACAATAGCTTCCAGTCAAGTATTGGCATGGCACCATTTGAGGCCTTGTATGGCTGACTATGTCGATCTCTGGTGTGTTGGGCTGAGGTGGGTGATGCACCTTTGTTGGGGTTGGAGTTGGTTCAGGAAATGACGGCAAAGGTGGCACTTATCCGTAAGTTATTAGTTACAGTTCAGAGTCACCAAAAAAGTTACGCTGACCGTAGTTGGAGACCTTTATCTTTTGGGGTGGGAGATCATGTCCTTTTGAAGATATCACCTAGGCAGGATTTGATGAGATTTGGGAAGAGTGGGAAGTTGTCCCCTCAATTAATTGGGCCTTTTGAGATCCTTGAGCGAATCGGGGAGGTAGCTTACGGTTTGGCATTACTGCCACAGCTCTCCGGGGTTCATGACGTGTTTCATATTAGTATGCTTAGGAAGTATGAGCCGGACCCATCACGCGTGTTGAATTGGACCGACTTAGAGGTGGATGAGGATGCCTCGTATGAGGAGAGACCGGTGAGGATCTTGGATACTCGGGACCAAGTCTTGCAAAGCAAGACAATTCCCTTGGTTGAAGTGTTATGGAAGCATCACCGGGTTGAAGATGCAACTTAGGGGCGTGAGTTGGAGGTCCGTGAGAAATACCCGGACCTATTTGTTGATGTTTGAACATGTATTGTATTGTTATGATGATAAAAAGAATGTGAGACCATTGTATATGTTTTAAAAAGTGGAAACATTGTATATGTTGTTTATGTTTTGGAAGTACGAGTTTATTATAAACATTGCATATGTTTAGAGAAAATATGAATTGTATATTCAGCATTGAGAGATTGTTTATCTTGTTGATGAGAATGAATGGCCGGAGAATGGGTCATGGTGATGGAATTGATCGGTTATTACCATTGTAGTTGGTTTAAATAGAGTTTTAAAACTTGATTTGAAATTTCGGGGGCGAAATTCTTTAAAGGGGGAGGTTATAACGATCTCGGTTTTGACCCAACCCTTGTGGTATCCTGGACTCAGGTTTAATGATTTCATACTGTTGTTTATGTCTTGCTTCCTTGTATCTCCCTTAAATTTGGTTTTGGGATTGTTGAGGTTGTGTTTGGAAGAGGTTGGTCGCTTGGCTTTCAAACCTCTTGTTGCCTAGTGTTTTGGTCCTCCGCTCTAGGGGCACTTATTGCACTCGAGCGGGCTTTGCAAACTCTCAGTACTTTTGCAGGTCTGCAAAAAAAAATGCTGGGAGAGTGTATTCTACGCTTAAGCGGCGTTTCCTATACTCAAGCGGGTGTGAGCTCGAGCGGTCATTCTTGCGCTCGAGCGATGATCTTCTGTCTGCAAAACTACTGGATGTGTACTACAACAAAATTGATTTTTTTACGACACTACATTAATGACGTACAATAAATGCAAGTCGTAGCTTCTTACTTTTACAACTTGCTTTTTTTGCATGTCGTAAATAATTTTCGAATTACGGCGTGTCTATTGTGTAGGCCGTGAAGGCTAATAACGATAATTTTTTTACGGCTTGCAATGTTAGCCGTAAATAATAAAAAATTCCATGACATACATATAGCATGTCGTTACTACATCAACTATACACGACACACGTAGGCCAGCCGTTAAAAGTATTGCACTTTTCACGGTGCACAAAACGCTAGTTATTAATACATCATCTTGGTTTTTTTTTTTTTTTACAAAGATTCTTATTTAAGACCGACCAACAGTTAATATTTTGGCCTTCGCTTTCAGTCATGATTTTGAATGTGTTCAATGTGTATGGTTTGGATCTACATCTTTATAGGAGTTAAATGGTTTGCTGTAAAAATGTTGCAGCTACTTTAGTTGTGCCACATCCACTGCATCCTTAGAAGTCATGCTCTGCCACTAATATTAACTTCAATACTATTTACTCCTCTCAGGATTGCCAACATTTCTTTAAACTCGTCTTTAGAAGTTTCTATTACTTTATGGGGTTTATTAGTTTACATTGCACAGAATCCTCCTTTCTTTGTGTCTTTTGATTGCTCCTTGATATTTGATTTCCTCTCTTATGTGGTGAAACATAATTGCAGTAAGATATATAACTATGCTATTTGCTAATACTATTGTTTTGTACTTGGACCAGTTTATGCAGATGGAAGTATTTGTCTGGATATTCTACAAAATCAGTGGAGTCCAATATATGATATAGCTGTTATACTGACATCTATCTAGGTACGATGGAGTGTATATATGGTTCAAAAATATCTATTGCTAGGAATGGTCAGATGATATTGCTCGTAGTAAAAAATCACCCTTTGGTTTTGATTTAAAGATACTACTTTCAAATGATTAGTGAAATGGTAAACTGAAGTTGTAGTTAATTTGCTTGAAAAAGTGTTATCCAAAAGAACTTTTTCTGATAGTTTTTTGGTGGAGTATGACAGACTCGTGTTTTTTGATTTTGGGAAAAAAAGGACGTCAAGCCTGCAACCAATTTAGAGTATGCTTTGGCTCTTGTACTATTTATTTTTTTCTTATGGTTTCCACTTTCCTCTATGTAGGTAATATAAAATATGAGAAATCTAGAATGAAATATAAAAATATTTGAGAAATCTAGAGGAACCAAGGAACTTCATGCTCATGATTTCTAATAAGAAGCAGAATAAAACCATATCCAATATGCCATATAATTTTACTGTCATTATAGGTGTGCCTCTTTATTCATCTTGAATCAATGGGCATTGCTGATCCTGATTGAATTGAAAAATCTGCTTTATAGTGGTTATAATCTCTCTCATCTACAGTTTCTACTTTAATGGTTGAATACTTCAATTTGAATAGGTTATTGTGATGGAATGAAAAGTATTGTGAATGGATCTGGTTTAAATGATTCCGTTGCTAGTGAAGTTGCAAGGTTTTCAGTTGTTTTGAAAGATGCATATCAATATCTTGCTCTAGTTGAGTTAGGGAAGCTTCAAGTACAGATATTGTGGGAAATTAATCCATATTATGTACAATCAAGTATATATCCAATTAAGAATGTAAATGGTACAAACATTAACAATTATTATGTCGTTTCCATCTGACAATTATTTTTATTTGTTACTTCGACGGTAACAAGATTGATCTACAAAATAGGTAGTTGGTTCACTAGAGAATCGACCAACGATAGTCATTCATATGGAAACTTCTTCTGCACCATCTATTAACCCAGTTAACAACATAAGTGGTACATGCATATATTTCCTTCAAACATATATGATTTAGATACTGATAACACTTTGTTCTTTATTCAGTCCATTGAGCACTGGAAAATCCGTGCTAGCTAGTTTGATGTCATTTACACACCAGTTAAGAGTGGGATACATGAAATTACTGCATTTTGTGGAAATATTCCCCTGAATGGAGGTCATCCATTCCGAAAGGAAGTAAGTACATGTACTTTTATATATCATGTCATATTATATATATATATATATATATATTCTGGATATTGAACGGTTACTTTACATCTGTCATGGCAACAAAACCATTTGAGAGCAAATTTATCACATTGTGAGAAGTCCATGATTTAGATGGCTAGACTAAGTATGCTTCACAAGTTTAGGAATGGCAATTATGGTGATGTTTTACTTGGGTCCTTTGGGCTTGAGGAAAGGCCTGAGTTTGGCATGAGATTTAGGTATTCAGGTGTTTATGGTTTAGGTTGGAACAAATGCTCTAGGTGTATCTTGGATCATGAAAATGGATCCTCAAGAATCTAGTGAAATAGAGCATTGCTCAATATATGTACTCTGCCTAATAATAAGGTTGTTTAATTATCATATAATCTCATATGATTGGACTATTCAGCCAAAGTTAGAGGCTATTTGTAAATGTTGCGCTGATATGTTTCACAAACTAAAACACAATGGGTCATTGTTGCCTTGAGCTATATTTAAGAGGATATTAATGAGTTCAAGATAATGAACTTTTACTAATTGGAACAAATCTTTTATTCCTTCATCTTAGATTAGCTAGAATTATTAATTATGATTGCATATATCTCCATACTCAAATATTTCATATATTTACATCTTCTCAATTGTTGTTATTATTCTTTTGATAGGTTGAAATTCTCTAATGATACCTACACGTTCTTGCATTTGCATATACATTTGTTGTCACGCCCCCAAACCGCCCCTAGTAGTTTGGTGCCGTGATGGCCAGTAATCCGAGATTACCGAAGGCCGACTTACAAGAATCACACACAATCAGAGTATAAATATGGGGCTTACAAGTGCGGAAGCAACATATATACATATACTGAATTTAAATAGTCCATGAGAGCCGTGCTTAAGTCCAATGAAAAGACATACATTTGTACAAAGTCTTACAACTTAGATACAGTAAGGAAATGAGATACAAAATACATCTTGACCAAAAGGCTTCTCAAGCCGACATATACAAGTGCACATGAAATATAAGCTAAGAAGCATATCCTTCAAGATGGTACAAAATGCTAATCCAAAACACGTCGGCAATGCACCCAAAAACACATCGGCTACACGTCCAACTCATAGCACAAGGCATCCTTACTCCATTGCAGCAACTTGAGGCTGTTCTCCAGAGCTTAGGAGCACCTAAACTTGGTCCAAGAGGTGCTGGTTTGCTGGTCTTCAAGGGTGAGTCCTCCTCTTCCATTTTCTAGTCTTTTCTTGCTTCATATCTAAGCCATAGTTGCTTGCATTCTTGGTGTCACGCCCCCAAACCGCCCCTAGTAGTTTGGTGCCGTGATGGCCAGTAATCCAAGATTATCGAAGGCCGACTTACAAGAATCACACACAATCAGAGTATAAATATGGGGCTTACAAGTGCGGAAGCAACATATATACATATACAGAATTTAAATAGTCCATGGGAGCTGTGCTTAAGTCCAATGAAATGGCATACATTCGTACAAAGTCTTACAACTTAGATACAATAAGGAAATGAGATACAAAATACATCTTGACCAAAAGGCTTCTCAAGCCGACATATACAAGTGCACAAGAAATATAAGCTAAGAAGCATAATCTTCAAGATGGTACAAAATGCTAATCCAAAACACGTCGGCAATGCACCCAAAAACACATCGGCTACACGTCTAGGCCTCATTGCCTTCTTGCTCATCACCTACATATATATAGAGAGGGTGAGCTTGGATACTCAGTGAATGATATTAGAAATAAAGGTTTTGCATGATTGATATCCAAGATTCCTTTCAAACCATACATAGCATACTTTACAATCAAGGGGAAAATCAAGTTCATTGCCGGCCTTTCAAGTTCTTTGGATGTTATTACATCTATTTAATACAAGGGGGTGATGACATATCAAGACAAGAGTGCAGTTGCATTATAGTCCCCTGCAGCTAAGGACTTTCAAGACAAGAGTGCAGTACAAGATAGTGCTTAATATACAAGTAGGGATAGTCATTCATGCTAGATCAAGTACTTTTCAAAACAAGACAAGACGAGATTTATGAAAACAAGTATAACATAGCTTTATTAAAAATACCACTCACATAGTTCTTCACACGTCGGGGTCGAGACAAGCCCAAGTCCTACAAACACATGGCAAAGCCTATTGAATGCACCTTCAAACAAGTCTCTTATGTACACAAATGATTTCGGAAAAACATGCTGGGCGCCAACCAGGTCTAGGCCGAGGTTCCACACCTCCTCGCCGAGGTGTGTTCCTGAGGGCCACATTTAAGGACAAGAGATCGGGAAAAATGCGGGTTTCCCTCTGCTGATGAATCATGAAGAACATGAGTATGAAAAACATGAGGAGTATGAATGTTCAATCACCACCTGACATCACAAAATCTGGGATTTTCATGCTACGAGTTCGAAAACATGGACCTGGGTACCCATAGTTGAAAATCATGCAAGAACAAACACAAAACATGAGTCTAGACTAAAAGCTTTCGGATCAAAACATGACTTTCTTGAAGAACACATGAATGTCATTTTCTCTTTCTAAAACCGAATTTCAAGACGATGCATGGCTTACAAATCATATCCGATCATGCAATGCAATAACATGAACATAAAGATCATCATGAGCAGATCAAGAATCTAACCTTAGAACACGAATCTAACGGTTTGATCTCAAGGAATCAAGCTTGAAGACTTACTTTCTCACTCTAAAACTCCTTCTTCCTCCTAGAGTTTCTCTCTCTACAGGGCAAGGTTATGATACCAAATGATAGTTTTCTTTACCCGGTTCTGGGGTTAACCCTCTGCTGAGACACGTGGCGGCGACTGGTTGGGTTTTCCCTGAAAAGGTGGCTGACAGACCAGACAAAGCATGGTGGAAGGGTGTTCAACAAGTAAAGCGGTATGGGCTCTCTGACGAGGCAATGACATCGGCTAATAACAAGGCGTATCTAATAAGCTACACGGAATGGCACTCCGACAAGAGGTGACAATGACCTCGGCTAGGAAGGACAACACTTGACTAAGCTGTGCCACATCTTGGCCTAGATGCGCCACACCTCGGTCTAGGTCATACCACTCCAGGACGAGATCACTTGGGTGCAAGGTAACATCTCGGCTAATGTGTCAAGGCAAGGACGGAGGTCAACAAGGGGTTCCAAGATACTTCTAGACTGAGGATGACCTCGGCTTGGAATGATCTAGGCATAACGTAACCTAGGCTTGGAATAATATCGGCTAACATAACTCAGGCAAGGCGTGACCTAAGTTTCACGTCAAGGAAGGAACAAGACAAGCATACAACACTTAGACAAATCACAAGGCCTCAAAACAAGGCATGAATCTCACTCGCTTAAGCGAAACAAGTCACAAACATACACATGCAAGCTTAACAAGCCATAATCATACAGATGCTCATGAACATGATGAAGACATAAAATGTGGGTTCCTACATTTGTCTCCTATATTATTGTTATACCCGTGATAGGTTCATTGATTTTCTGCAGGTGAGGTTAAGACATCCCTTTCTGGAGTGGTGGAGCCACTGATACTATTACATAATTGTGGTGGTTGGTTTTTGGAAACACAAGGAGGATTGGCTTGTAGATTATAAATGGTATGGATGAAGCAACTAAGTTATTTATGAGTATTGTTTAGTTTTTTCAAGTGGCATACTTTTTAGGGTTGAATTATTAGAGAAAAGGCATATAATATCATGAAATAGGCTATAGGGTTCAAGAGTCAATGGAATTAGTAATAGCTTGTGATTGAATTAGATACTAGTGAAAAATTAGAGAAGAAAAAAAGATTAGCTTAGGGATTATTCCTATAGTTCCTTATCTTATGTATTTGCTACTAAGTACTCAGATAGAATTACATCATATTGTCCCAAAAAATGCCTAAAGCTACTAAAACTTACCTAAATTTCTTCTATAATGGATTGAAAGTTTCTTTTTAAACTTGTAAATAATATAGACTCTAATTTGATTTGGACTCTTTATTTTGGAATTTACAATGGTAAGGGATAAAACCTATACAAACCTAAACCTCATACATAGAGATCTTTTAACATAATTATGCAAGTCCCAAGTAGGTGTTGCATTGAAGTAGATTAATTCCACCTCTTCCTCTTTTTAAATTTAATTTTTCTCTTGAGCTTCAATGGCCTAGATTTAGTATCAAACTATATTTTCCTGTACAAACTTAATGGTTTGCTTGAAGATTCCTACTCATTTTCCTCTAGAAACATTACAACAAAAGAGGTAACTTCATTAGAGGTAACTTCATTTGAGGTATAAAACAAAAAAAAGGTTTTGTTTTATGTGGATTTTATTTGCATGTACATTGAGACTATTGAGATCTTGAATTTTTGTTAATTTTTCATTATGACATTGGTTTTATGGGGCCATTGAATTATCTTATTAATTTTGGAAATGTTTTGTTGATATTTTAAAATTTCTTGATCATTTCTTAATACCTCAAGAAATATTTTTGTTCCTGAGTCGTTGGTTTTTGTACTTATGTGAAGTTTCCTCTGTTATGCAAACAAGAAATACAAGGTTAGTTGCTCCAGTGATTACCGCGGGTTTAGGTGCCTTAACACATACGTTGGGCACCCTCGGCCCTGTGATAGGAGCAAGTGGATTTGCTACAGCTGTAGCTGCAACTGTGATAGGAACTGTTGTCGGTAGTTTTAGATAATCTCTTAATAGTTGTTATGTTTAGAAAGTTAGATATGTATATTTTTGGATGGTTTAAACTTTTTGTACAGTTTAGAACTTAGGGATATAGTTTTCGAATGTTTGAAATGTATAGACAATTGTGGAATGTGTTGATTGATGTTTTGTGATGGTTGTTTGTAATATTTGTTTGATTATACAAAATTGGTCAAATAGAACCTGCTGAATCTAAAAAAAAAAAAAAAATTGCATATTCTACGGCAGGCATAATAAGTCATTGTATTACATATTTTACGGCGCGCAATCAGCATCATTATTTGTCTCACCAATTAATGACATAGAAAAGTAGTCGTAGAAAAAGTAACAACGACACACAAAATCTGCCGTTAAATAGTTTTTAACGGCATACGAAGCATGTCGTTGAAAGTGAATGACTTTCCATGACTGGTCATAATATGACGCGCACTGCATATCGTAGAAGGGTTTTCACAGCACGCATTGCATGCCGTAAAAACCCTAGTGTCTTTGAGAAGAAGTTGGAGGCTTCCAAGAACTACGTTTTCATCCGAATAGAAATTAGTTTTGGCTTCGTTGGAGTTTCCCCTTTGCTTTGCTTAACTCCTAACTTCGAGGTAGAGATTTTTTCTACACTTTTATATGGCTTTTAACTTAGTTATGGGTTGTTGTGTAATAATGGTGGAATTTGGGGTGTTGTGAACAAACCTAGGGTTTGGGTATTAAATCAAAAAAGGGGTTTCTAAGTAAATGAGCCATAGATGGTTATGGGATTGATTATGAGGCTATATTATGTCAACATAGTTGATTTCAGCATTCGGCTTGAAATTTGGGAAAAGGGGAGTTTGCCCTAAAAATGTTTCCAATATTTATTTTGTATCGAATGCTTTGACATTTTCAACAATGTCAAATATTTTAAACCCATCAACAATGGATTGATCATCATCTTTAATCACGTTTGGTCTAAGAACATGTTCTTTGGCCAAATAATTTTCATCATTCATTAACAAATGGGGATGTTTTTTTATTTTAGCCATTAACGACTTATGAAAATCCTGCATAGACATGTTATTTCCATGGTTTGACTTCTCTAAGAATGAGTTTTTCAACCCCCCGAGCCTTATATGGAATATCATTTTTAACCATGTTTGGCTCAACAACAGGCTTTTTAGCCATGTTATTTTCATAAGTTGACTCTTTAAAACTGGGTTTTTTAACCCCCCCTCCCCCCAAGCCATTGATGAAATCAACTCTTTCCTTTTGCCATTTTGAACAATGAAAGAATTCTGAAAAGATTCACCAATTCCAGCTATTAAAGCCTCGGTTAAAGACTTGGTAGTGAGAGGTGACAACTCATCATTCCATTGGTGAACTTCTTTATCAAGTTCATGAATTTCTCCAATTAAATCGTGTCTTTTTTCTTCCACCAAATAATATTGTAATGGATGAAAGTTTGTTTCATCAAGAAAATGCATCTTTTCTTGAAGATCCATAATTTTTAGTTTACGCCAAAAGATTTCATCTAGGCTATTTGGAATGGACGAACCCAATTCATTTTTCATTTCTTAAACTTGAGGTCCCACTGTGCATGCCAAAAATATTTGTTGGTTTTTTTGGTTTTCAAGGGTTAAAAATGTAATTAGAGCGTGCCAGTAAGGATCAATAAGTCCTTACAGAAATAATAATTGCCAACCGATTAACCAAACAATTACTTCGAAGTTCTTTTAGCCTCAATGATGAGAACTTTTACTAGTGGCTTTGTTTTAGTAGAAAATTCAGAAGAACAAATCACAAAAGTAAAAGGAGGGAGAGAACAGTGTCAGAAATAAACTTTCATTAAGTAAACAAATGTTTACAAATGTACCTTCGCACTTCCACAACCTCGAAGGGGATTACAACACAAACAAACTAACTTGATGCTACTCCTAAGGAATTAAAGTGTAGTGCATGAAAGTAAAGGGCTGGAAAATAAAGAACTTGAATGTAAAGAACTGGAAAAAAACGTAATGTAAACAAGAACTAGGAAAATATAAAGTAAAATAAACTGGTTTCTAGATCTGGTTCTCAATCCCTCACTATTAGCTTTCTCCTTTATTTATATGCTTTGATGGTAACTGTCAAAGTGGCTGATAACTATTGAAGTGGATGATAACCGTCGAAGCAACCTCCACGACCATGGGACATGGTTCCAAGCAATTTGCCTCCACTAAATTACTCTTGCAGTTGGGCTTCCCTTCCGAATTTGAATTTAAACTTTCAGTAACTGTTTGGCCACGTCACCTTGCTCATCTTGATTGTTTCAATGTTTCGCAGATCCATTGGTATTGATATAATTTGTCACGTGCCTCCTAATGATTGGAGATCTCTACCAATCCCCTAAATTACCCCTGATGGACCACGTGTCAGGCTATGATTGGCTGATACAAAAAATATGACCAACAATATGATTTTGTTTGATAGATCTCTATTTCAATATTGATTTTCTCAATTATTATTATCGTTTTTATATAATTTCATATTTAGTATTCATCTTGCTTGATAGATCTCTATTTCAAAAAAGGTCTTTGGCTACAATCCAAATTGGTGTGAATTACGAGCTAATGTGATTAGCATCAATGACTTAGATTTAATTTTTTAGTAACGTTATATATAAATGAATTTTTACAAAAAACATTTGCTGCTAAACACAAAGTAATGTAGTTCGCATACCGTTTATATATATCATTTTTTTATTATTTTATTTTTTATAAAATTATAAAAATCTCATGGAGCTAATGTAATTCAAAAAAATGAAGCATGTTCAACATATAGCAATTCATGTGCCAAGAAAAATCATGAATTTCAATATATAGCACACATTTATGCATAGGCATGATTTTTAGGCAAGAGCATCATCAAAGAGAATACATTGCAAATCATATGAAGCATAATCAATCTTTTTTCATATCAAAATAATAACAGTATTAGCTCAAAGGATATGAGATAGAGGTTTTACCTCAAAAGCTTAAGAGAATGTAGGAGGCATAACTTTGGTTCAAGAGTTGGAAGCTTTTCAATCTTCAATTTTATTTCATGAGGAGTTCATCTCAAAGGGGTTTAACAAGTATGTTAGCAAGGATGATTTCTCCTCCTAAATTGGTGCTTTTATTTTCTATTGTGATCTTGTAGAGATATGGCAATTATATAGCACAAACATTTCTAAATATGTCATGTAATTCATTGAAAGAACTTTCAAGTTCTACATAATTAGAAATTACCTCATCTTGAGTGGATTCTTTTTCTCCAAGAGCCATGAGACATAAGTTGGTTACTCCATCATTTTCTTCCCTAACGGCTTCCTTTTTGCTGCCATCCATCATTGGAAGTTCATGAGCCATGAATGAGCCTAGGAGTTCTTCAATGCCCAATTTTGTTAGGTCTTTTGCTTCTTGGATAGCCATAATATTAGCTTCCCATTCCTTTGGCAAAGACCTAAGAATTTCTCTCACAAGCTCACCATTAGTATAAGATTTACCAAGAGATTTTAGATCATTAATAATATTGGTAAATTTATAAAACATCTCAGAAATATATTCAAATGATTCCATAATAAAGAGTTCATAATCATGGATAAGCATGTCAATCCGAGACTCTTTTATTTGGCTAGTTCCTTTATAGGTGATTTTAAGTTTATCCTAAATCTCTTTAGCAATAATACACCCAGAAATTCTATTGTACTTATTTGCATCTAGTCTACATACAGGAATAAGCTTTGCCTTAGCATTAGCTTGAAGGAGTTTATAATCATGCTCATCAAATTCAACCTCAAGTTTAGGCACACTAATATTGTCTACTATCTTGGTACAGATTTTATGACCTTTAGTGATAATGAGCCACAGAGCATAATCGGTAGCTTGAAGATACAAAGTCATTTTTTCTTTCCAATGAATATAATTACTACCATCAAAGAGAGGTGGCCTATTGGTAGCTTGTCCTACAATAGAGTAAGTAGAATACATGGTTGCTATGGATCAAAAACTCAAGATTGTTAAATCTAAACAAAAGCCCTAGGCTTTGATACCAATTGTTACCCAAAAAGAAACCTAAGAGAGGGGGTGGATTAGGCTTCTACCATTTAAAATTAATAACACCCCAATAAAATTAACTATTAGTATAACAAATTATTAACAAACACAATAATAAAATTAGCAATAAATGATCAAGCAAAATAATAATGAAGTACAGGTAACATACAAAGTAAATCAAATGATTAACATATGAATATCAGATAGCTATAGCAATAGTAGAAGAGTAAAGAGATTAGTGATGAGGAGACAAACAGATTTATTGTGGTTCGACTTCAACCAAGCCTACATCCACTCATCAAGCTTCACTTGAGATTTTTCACTATCTTCTAGCTTCACAGGGGTACAGCAACCTCATAAACATGAAGCAATCCTCCACAGATTTTCCCTAGCTTTACAAGTTTGCTAGTGACACTTTACATGATTGAAAAAGAGTGTTTTTGCTTAAAAAAAAAAAAAAGCTACTGAAATATCTCTCGCCGATAAATATACAATGTTGAAACTCAGAAGATATATCAGTAAACCTCTCACACGTAGATAGGCTTAAATCTTCGGCTCAGTGTTTGTTTTTTGAAGGATGGATGAAACATAGGCAACTCTAAGAATGAATTTGAGACTGATGATAAAATCAAAGATATTTTCTTGGCTCAAGTCTCTCTGATTTTTTTGATAACCTCTCAGAGGTAGATAAGCTTAAGGCTAAAAGCTCAGTGTTTCATTTTCTGAAGGATGAATGTAATACTCAAATGAAGATCACTTCAAGAACTCAGAGAAGATGAAATATGTGAGTGATGAATGATATGAACATGTTTTGCTTGTTGTCTCTGTGTCACTTTTCTTTAGCAGGAACACTTCAATTTATTTAAAGAGAAATTCATCGACCGTTGTCTGTTTCATGTATTAAGAAGATTGAGTAAGATTTTGGTTCAATCTACTGTACTCAAACTTGTATTCCCCATACATGATTACATCTTCAGGGAGTTGAAATATGGGTCTAATTCATGACAACTATATTTGAAAAAGAGCCATTGGAGCACAGAGTAGTCGTCCACTCGGATGTACCAGATGAAGATTTGTTCTTGGTGGTCATCTACCTGGATGTCCTCCTGGATGTCTTCCCGGATATTCAGTCAAGTCCCGGTCGTCAAGGATGTCGTCCGTGGTCATCGAGCATACTGCTGGTCTAATAACCGGAGCGAAGCTGGACTAAACTGGAGTGAAATGGGCTGATTTTAGCCTAGCCGGTCGACCGCTCGAACGTCTGCCCAGACGTCCACCCAGTGTATTTTCAACCTTCTTTGTTTCTGCTACTGCTTGTGTCGTGTTGCTGCCATTTTGGGTTGTTTTTGCTGTTGTTTTTGGGTTATTTTGGGGCTGTTTTGCGTCTGTTTTTGTTGCTATTTCTGGACTATTTTTGCTGCTATTTTGGGGATCTTTTTGTTGCTGTTTGCCACTGTTTTTGGGCTATTTTGCTACTGTTTTTGTGATGTTTTTGCTCTCTGTTTAAGCTGCATATTGGCCTCCAAGAACATGCTTAGCATCAGGGGAAGATAGATTAAATTGATATAGATAAAATATATTATATTGATCAATTTAATTTATTAAGAATAAAATCAAAACAACCAAAATAATCATCAAAACACAATATGGCTAACACAATGGAATAGTGGAACTTTAAAGGGCTTAATTAGGTTCCTAAACATGATGTAGTTACGGTTTTCATCCTAATCAAACCAACCTAGTTATATATATAAAAGGTTGTACCAAGTCAAAGATATTTTCCATAATTTATGCAAACTTGTCTCAAAAAGTACATTCCTTGCACCTATATAGGTAATGGCCAGCCATAAATGGTGATTTAAGGAACTTATTTTATTGTTTTTTTGGTGTACAAATGTTGGGAATTGTAAAGTATGGGGTATAAAATAGATTTTAGGGTACAAGTGTATATATATATAATGGTACTTGTTTGGGGTCAATTTGTTATTTGATAAAAATGCGAGGGCCTTAGGTTTAATTTATGAATTGGAACATTTATTTTAGTGTAGAATTTAATTAAATTACGGTTAGAGAGTCTAATTCGGTCTGGATTCTTGTTTCGAATAAAAAGGCTATTTATCGACGAACATGATGAAAACTGGAAAATCTAGGATTTTCGAGTGGTAATTCCACATTTAGGGAGTCAATTAATTAGTATCAGCATATTCGAATTGATTCCTAAGCTACTGAAATCGATTACGGTTTGTGAGTTTTCGATTGGCGCAAGTATTTTGATCCTAGGGTTAAAATTGCAATTAATTAAGAAATTGAGGGACTTCAAGGAAATAATTTAAAAGTAAGGGATTTTTAAGAAAGTAAAATTTTCAGGGGCCTCACAACCTATCCCCCTTAAAACAATTTCGTCCTCGAAATTTTAGCCATTCTTCATGTCTGGAAATATTTGTCCATAATGCATCATCACGCTTCTGGGTAGATCCTGTCAATGTATCTTAACCTTTTGGATCATCTTGTCCTCTTAAGTCCTTCTCCATTATGTCCAAAAGCCACAATTGTCTCACTGTAATAACTTTATTTCTAAATATACCTACATTTCACCTAATTGCACACACATTTTTCTTGTTCCTTTCCAAATCTCTTTTCAAATCTCTAACCAAACACAATGTTAAAGTGGTGGGTTTTTTTAGGAGATTTGGTAATAAACCCCTCAGTGTCTAACTTGTCCTTCAAAAGGACAAAAATATATGGATAATTTCAAAACCACTTAATATTTTTAATCTGTTTTTTTTTTTACTATAGTAGTCTTATATATATGTACTAGTGCATAACCCGTGCCTAAAGGCACTCCCAAATAATAAGGGTTTTTTTTTTTTTTTTTAATTATTTTTGTTGATGTGATTGACAATATATATAAATAATGTATTATGTGAAAGTTGTTCCTTGTACCAAAAAAAAAAAAAAAACTATCACTCATACGATTTGTGGAGCTTTAGACTTGGAAGTCATATATATACGTCAATTTAATGTTACATTACCTCGTCAATTTAATAGCATACATTCAAACCTAGGTTAAGTAAATCCATTTTTAATCCAACTTACCAAAATCAGCTGTCAAGAAAAATCATTGCGGCCATATAATGCCAAGATTGTTAAAATTGGGATCCTACATAGGATCGGTGAGACGGTCTCATAGATCGGATTGTAGGATTGGATCGAGGATCGTAAGATTCTACTTTCTAGGTAAAAATACAAATTAGAATGATGCATAATAAAAATAAGGTGAAAAATCATAAATCCAGTGATCCTACTTACGATCCTACCTGCGATCCTACTATAACACCGATCCTACAACGATTTGGATCGTTTTGACAATTTAGGATTGTAGGGCTATGATCTGAATCGTGATTTTGATAACCATGTATAATGCCCCAATGTGGTTGAATAAATTACATGAATGAAAACTTACTTCAAAGAGAGTAATTGTAGGGATGATGTAAAAATCATCAATTAAAAACAACTATAAAATTGAAATTATTGCTCTAAAATATAGCCAAATAAAAGTATTTGAAAGTCGTTCAATAGTCGTTGACAATTGCTAGTATCGATACCTGAACAAACAAAAAAAAAAAAAAAAAAAAAAAAAAAAAAAAAAAAATCTAAAATCAAATGGATTAAAGAAGAAAATCTAATTCAAAGAAAAATGCCTAATGATATCTCCAAATAATGTCGCAATAGACTTTCTAAGTGCTCAAAAGTCTCTATGATGTATCTTCTTAATTTATTAGACACTACCACCACGCACATAGTCCGGCTCGCCTATTCTTCACATGTTTTCCTCAGCTAGTTTTACTACCTCCATTAAAGTACTCAACAAAAATAAGCACACATGTTTTCCCTAGTTAACTGAACCACATTTTTAAGATATGTGCTCCCAAGAAAGAACAATGAGACAACAAAAAAAACTACACCATGAAACACGATACCATGATTTTGTTGTCCTTATATTCCAAGAGGATTCCAAAAATAAAATAAAAAAAGGAGAGGAATACAAAGAGGGGGGGAGGAATATGTAACATATATTTTTTTGCAAATAAAATATAATTTTATAAATCTTGGAGACATATATATGAGCCAAAAATTTCAAATAAAGAGGCATATATTGTCTTAAGAAAGGCATCTTTTGGTTTGTCTATCTTTTTTTTTTTTTTTTTTTCATAATCCTCATTTTGCACATTTTCTATTTGGTTTAAATCTTAAACACATTTATTATTTGATGTGGAATGGAAGTCATTCCAGTAATCACCAAAACATGTAATAGCCAAACCAGTACTTTTTATGGGGGAAAAGTAAGCTAGTTGTATACAATCCAAAGCCATACCAAACAGAAAATTAAGAAACCAAAAAATCATACATGAATCATTCAAATGAGCTATTATAGTAGGTTTCTTATAGGCCATAACCCAAATTAAGAGAGAAACACCTAGATAAGGAGAAAACTAATCTAATGGAAGAAGTAAATCAGATCCCAAAAAGTTTGCTTCCATCATGGGCTACATTTTATCCATTACTCATCAATCCCATTTTGGTTGCATCTTTTATGCAAAATCTAATTCAAAAAAAAAAAAAAAAATGACCAATGTTCAGTATTTCCAAATCGCATCACATAATAGCCAATAAACTTTGTAGTTGCTAAAAAGTATCTTAGTTCTTGATTTATCATGAACCACCACTCACCACCATGCACATAAAGTCAAATGGATTAAAGAAGAAAATATAATTCAAAGAAAAAATGACTATTGTTTAGTATTTCCAAATCACATCAAATAGTAGACAATAAACTTTTATGCAAATTTTGACAATATAGTTTCTCTTCTTTTTTTTTTCTTCCCGTTATGCACATTATGGAAAGAATAAATGTCATACTATATGATGAATTTTCAAAAACCAGTGTGATAAATTTTCAGGAGGAAGTTAAATACTACGTTTAAAATTCAACAATTGAAATAAAATTAGACATTCAACAATCGAAGTTATCAAAAGAATGGAATAAACAAAGTTTTGAAGCCACTTAATAGCAGGGGCCAAAAAAGGAACCACTTAATCTATAAATAATAAGTTTTTACCACTCCTAAAAGAATTTTTTATTTTGTTGCAAAATGAATTGAAGCATATATAATGAAGATAAAAAATATACCTGACATAACAGAAAAACAAATGGACCTCAAAGATTGCTTTGACCTTCTTTCTTTTCACTTTCGATATTGTTTTCTTGTCACTTGATTCGGGCTCACATCAACTTTCAGAGGCTTTATCTTCAATATCAAATGCACCCCAATAGTTCTAACTGGCCTTTCACAATTGTTTGCTGCTGTAATTGAAGTTTAGGGCTAGGGAATTAAAATAAAAGAAAATAGAGACATGGAGAGATAGAAAGAGTAGTCGATGGCCTGAAAGGCGCATATATTGTAGAATGAAAAGGAGAAAAAATTTAAAAGGAAAACTCACATTAGGAATTTTAGGATGGTTCTTCTATGAGAATTAAAAGCAGTACGCTATTCTTTTCCTCTTCTACGTGGAGGCTGAATGGAGATTTTCCTTCGATCTGAAAGGTTATTGGATCTAAAAGGGTTTGATAGACATAAGTTCCATTGAGGCTTCAATGGCTTTTAAGCATTTAAACTCACAAAACCAAACCATACCTGAAAATGTATATATATATATATATTTAAGACCACACAACAAAACAGATTTTAAAACAACACAATAAAGAATTCGTTCCAAAATAACTCAAGATAATAGCTGAAAAGAATCCATTCCAAAACAATGAATTTTCTGAACTCATTTTTTTTTTCCAACTCAATGCTTTGAATTTTTTTTTTTCCTTTTTTGTATTTCCATTTAGCTCCACCTTCACGTCCACATTTCTCATAGTTCTATTTTTTTCTCTGAATTTTTTTTACCTCCAGACTTTCCCCTTCCCCCGTTGCACAACCACCACTCTTTCTACTTCCCCTTGCCATCCATACCACACACACCTTCTCTCGTTTTCCCTTATATCTCTCACCAACGACATAACAATCCCAAAATATCAAAATCAACTGCCAACAAAACCAATTAACTGAACTCATCTTGCTGATAAAACAATCAAAAGAATAAAAAAAAATATGAATACTTTGTTGGAACAATCTTTTCTGTAAATAAAATAAACTGAAATAATTCAAACAAAATAAAATAAAACTTGCATAATTTATTTTGTTAAACCGAAAATAATTAAGGACCAAGTCGAGTGTGTGACACTCTGTCCTTAAGACAGATTCACCCCGCTATGGTGCTTACGCTTATGTGGCGTCTATCTCCCAGGATACAATGATCTTCATAAATTTGTAGTAGCACTTCAAACAAATTTGTCCGGTGAACTAGAACCTTGTGTTCTATAACTCTCTGAAATTTTCCCTAAAATAATATGAAGAATAAAGGACGCAAGAGAGCAAAATGAAGGCAAGAAAAATGAATTTTCGGAATTAAACAAAATTGGAATGGTGCTGCCTTTATATAGGCTTTGTTGGCACCTATTCAATTTTAATTGAAAAGGTATGAAGAAGGGACATAACTCTTCCTTTAAAATAAAGAGACACTATGAAAGGTTTGCACCCTTTCATTCAAATGGAGGTTTGACCCTTCCTTTAAAACAAAAAGACACCATGAAAGGTTACATCCTTTCATTCAAAATGGAGTCTATTTCAATTCACAACTACCTCTTTATAAATTTCCAACAATCCCCCACAAAAATGAAATTGACAGAGAGAAAATGCAACAACATGATGTAAATACAGAGAATACAGAAATTGGAAATATTCTGCAAAGGATAGGTAGCTTTTGGCTTTGAACCTTCCCTTGTGAGACACTATTAGATTTGCTAGCTAACCAGTGAGCATGATGTCTTGAACTGTTCAGCCGTTTGTGTAAACCAAGACAATAGAACTCACACAGTATATCCCTAGACGCAGTTTAGTTCTCACTATTGTGTTCATTTTGGCCCTGAACAACCTGGTCTTTCATGAGTGCTCTAAAAAATAGTAGCCCTTCACAATTCTCATAGAACCGGCCCAGTTCACACTCATATAGGTGATTCTTATGAAGAGTATCCTGCCATACTCCACTAGGTTTACCTAGATATAAGAATCATTAAAAGTTTTACTTAACCTAAAATGCTGCAGACATCACTATTTCATTATAGAAATGGGTAGGAGTTAGACTCCCCAGTGATCCTTCTGAGTCATTCACAACTCAATTGTCCCTTTGAACCTAGATCTTGGGATCTCCAGTCAACTAGGTTGGGTTTCCGTTGTGGTAACTCTTATTTAATAGGGTTTAGTCTCATTCCCCTCGATGAATTCTCAACTAGCTCTCTTGCTAACCCTTTGGTTAGTGGATCTGCTATGTTGTCTTTAGACTTCACATAATCAATGGAAATAATTCCATTAGAGAGTAGTTGTCTTATGGTATTATGTCGACGACGAATATGTCGAGACTTACCGTTATACATATGACTCTGTGCTCCACTTATTGTAGATTGACTATCGCAATGTATGCATATAGCAGGTACCGGTTTTGGCCATATTGGAATATCTTCAAGGAAGTGGTGAAGTCATTCTGCTTCTTCCCCTGCTTTGTCTAAAGCTATGAATTCTGATTCCATAGTAGACCTAGCAATACAAGTTTGTTTAGAAGATTTCCAAGATACAGCCGCACCAACAAGAGTAAAGAGATACCCACTGATGGACTTCGAGTCTCTAGTATTCGATATCCAATTTGCATCACAGTATCCTTCAAGCATTGCTGGATATCTACTAAAATTCAGCCCAATGTTACGAGTAAATTGAAGATATCATAGAACCCTTATAATTGCTTTCCAGTGTTCTACTCCTGGGTTACTCGTATATCTACTTAATTTAATTACTGCATAAGCTATATCTGAGCGAGTGCAGTTCATCAAGTACGTTAAGCTTCCAATAATTTGGGCATACTCTAATTGAGAAATACTTTCCTGTACATTCTTAGAAAGATAAAAATTAACATCTACAGGTGTTCTAGCAAGATGATCATCATCTTTGCTGAATTTGTCAAGTATTTTCTCAATGTAATGAGATTGTGACAAAGCATAACCTTCTGATGTTTTGGTAATTTTCATACCAAGAATTACATCAGCAATGCCATGTCCTTCATGTCAAAATGTTTATTCAACATTTTCTTGGTAGTTTTAATCATGTCATTATTACTACCTATGATGAGCATATCATCTACATAAAGACATACAATGACATAACCTTTGTCTGTGTTTTTAATATAAACACATTTGTTACACTTATTAATTTTAAATCCGTTTGACATCATTGCTTTGTCAAATTTCTCATGCCATTGCTTTGGCGCTTGTTTTAAACCATATAATGATTTAACCAATTTACACACTTTATTTTCTTTTCCTGGAATAGAAAAACCTTTTGGTTGTTCCATGTAAATTTCTTCATTTAATTCACCATTTAAGAAAGCGGTTTTCACATCTATTTGATGAATTTCTAGATTGCATAGAGATGCAATGGCAATTAGCATTCTAATAGATGTTATTCTAGTAACCGGCGAGTATGCGTCAAAGTAATCAAGACCTTCTTTTTGTCTAAATCCTTTGACCACAATCAATTGATCCATTCGCTTTCAATTTTCTTTTGAAAATCCACTTGTAGCCAAGAGGTTTACAACCTGGCGGCATATCCACCAATTCCCAAGTGTGATTTTGCAAGATGGATTCAACTTCACTATTGATAGCTTCTTTCCATAAAGGAGCTTCAGGACTTCTTTCCATAAAGGAGCTTCAGGACTGGACATAGCCTCTTTAAAAGTTAAAGGCCCATTTTCTAACAAAAAAGTTAGGAAATCTGGACCAAAAGATTTTGAGGTTCTAGCACGTTTACTACGCCTAGGTTTCTCTTCCTCATTTTGATCTAACTCTTGTTCTTGATCATATTCTTGATCCTGACTAGTAATAGCATCATGAGATCTCTTATTGTTACTAGTCTTTTGTCTAGTCTTATTTGGAAATACATGTTCAAAGAATGATGCATTCCGAGACTCAATAATAGTATTTACATGCATTTCGGTATGTTCTGATTTATGAATCAAAAATCGATATGCACTACTATTCTTAGCATAACCAATGAAAATGCAATCAATGGTCTTAGGACCTATCTTAGTCTTTTTAGGACTAGGAATAACCACTTTAGCCAAACACCCCTACATTTTTAAGTATTTGTAGGATGATACTCTACCATGCCACATTTCATAAGGTGTTTGATTCACTTTCTTTCGGGGTACTTTATTAAGTATATAATTAGCAGAAAGTATTGCTTCTACCCACAAGTTCTGAGGTAATCCAGAACTTATTAACATGACATTCATCATTTCTTTTAAAGTCCTATTTTTTCTTTCAACAATTCCATTTTGCTGAGGTGAGTAAGGAGCGGTAGTTTGATGAATTATTCCATGTTCTTTACAAAACTCACCAAAAGGTTATTCATATTCATCACCTCTATCACTTCTTATTTTCTTGATTTTCTTACCAAGTTGATTTCAACTTCATTCTTATATTGAATGAAAGTTTCCAAAGCTTCATCCTTAGTTCGAATTAAATAAACATAACTATATCTAATATAGTGATCTATAAAAGTGATAAAAGATTTTTTCCCACCTCTTGTTTGAATTGACTTAAAATCAGAAATGTCACTATGAATTAATTCAAGTGATTTCGAATCTTTCAATTGAATGGAAAAGAGTTTTGGATAATTTTGCCTCAACGTAAATTTCACATTTATGATTTGAATCAATGTCAAATTTAGGTAAACATTCCATATTAATTAATTTACGCAAAGATCCATAATTAACATGTCCTAGTCTACCATGCCATAAATTTGAAGACTCAAGCATGTAAGAAGAAGATGTATTATTATTAATAACTGAGGGTACAACGGTCATTACATTTAACTTGAAAAGGTCATCCGATATGTAACATTTTCCTACATAGATCCCATTCTTAGTAAGTACAAATTTATCACTCTCAAATACTAGCCTAAACCCATTCTTACTCAACAAAGATCCGGAAACAAGATTCTTGCGAATGTCCGGTACATGCAGCACATTGTTGAGCGTGAGTTCCTTTCCAAATGTCATCTTGAGTACAATCTTTCCTTCTCCTTCAACTTTAGAAGTTGAGGAGTTGCCCATAAAAAGTTGTTTACCATTGTCCACTGTAGAATAAGATGTGAACATCTCTTTGTCGGCACAAATATGGCAAGTAGCACCAGTGTCCACCCATCATTCTTTAGGATTTTCGACAAGATTTGCCTCGGAAACAACTGCAGAAAGATTGATATCATCTATTCCATTGGAAATATTGTCCACTTCGGTCATATAGGCTTGAGCAAGCTTCTTGCTTGTTCTTCTTTTGCTTTTGCCTTTACTACGACAATCTTTAACCTGATGTCCCTCTTTGTCACAGATGTAACATTTGCCATTAAACTTGTACTTTCCCCCCCCCCCCTTTTAGAGCCTTGTGATGAACTTTCTCCAGAAGACTTTCGTTTCTTGGTTTTTGAAGCATGTTCCACCACATTTGCCTTAGCCTCCATAGGATGCTTGCCAGCCCGCTTTTCAAAATTGCGCATGTCCTCCTCAATCCTCAAACGCACAATTAATTCTTCCATAGAAATTTCTTTGCGCTTGTGTTTGAGGTAGTTCTTGAAATCCTTCCAACCTTTTGGTAATTTTTCAATTAAGGCTGCAACTTGGAAGGATTCACTGAGAGACATGCCTTCTGCGTGAATGTCATGCAGAATGAGTTGGAAATCTTGAACTTGGCTGATCACAGTTTTTGAATCAACCATTACAAAATCCAGGAATCTGCCTACCGCAAATTTCTTTGAGCTGGCATCTTCCGTTTTGTATTTTTTCTCCAAAGACTCCCAAAGTTCATTTGCTGTCTTGATAGGACTGCAGACATTGTATAATGTGTTGTCAAGTCCGTTCAAGATGTAGTCCCGGCAAAGGAAATCGGCATGTTTCCAGGCATCAACCGCAGCAATCACTTGCCGGTCGGTTTCATCCTCTTTCAGGATAGGAGCATCTTCACGGAGGAAACGAGCCAGGTTCAGAGTTGTAAGATAGAACAACATTTTCTGTTGCCATCTTTTAAAGTCAGTTCCTGAGAACTTCTCTGGCTTCTCTACATGATTTATTGGTATTGTCACCACAGGAGAGGAGGTTGGTGCAATTGCAGCCACCACAATAGTACTTGTTTGGGCATTTGTTTTAGTAGCCATTAATTCTAATTTATAAAACAAAATTATAATTAGAATTTACACTACACAGAAAATTAAAACCAAAAATCACAGAATTTTAAATTCTATAAAAATAAATGAAACAAAAATTGTAACTTTTATTTCCAATTAATTTAAAAATAAAATAAAATTTTATTTAAACAAATTAAACCAAAACTACAGAAATAAATTTTGTTAAAATAAAATAAACAAAACAAAATGTAACTTTTATTTTCAATTAATTTGGAAATAAAATAAAATAAATTTTTATTTAACCAAATTAATTCTACACAGAAAACTAATCTAAATTCATAGAATTAAATTCTGTAAAAATAAAAGAAACAAGAATGTAACTTTTATTTTCCAATTAATTTGGAAATAAAATAAAATTGTATTTAACCAAATTAATTCCACACAGGAAATTAAATTCTGTAAAATAAAAGAAATAAGAAAATAACTTTTATTTTTCAATTAATTTGGAAATAAAATAAAACTTTATTTAACCAAATTAATTCCACACAGAAAATTAATTTCTGTAACACTTCAATAATTAAAATACTAAAACAAAATTTTAAGTAATGAAAACTCATAAAATAATTTCTAACACCCAAAATTAATTTCTGAAAAAATTCCACAAAAATATATTCTGAATTGTTAATGACACCAGTATCGTACTACTAATTGTCAAAGAAAATAGACAGTATATTACTACTATCTGTCAAATAGCATATAATCACTATTTGTTTTTCCAACCAGAATATTATTTCGTAAATCCACAGAAAATAATTTTCTTAAAAGAAGAAAGAGAAAAGGAAACAAACAAAAAATTCTGTAAACAGAATAATTCGAATCTGTCTTAAAATTGTTAGAACAATCTTCTGTGTAAATAAAATAAATTGAAATAATTCAAACAAAATAAAATAAAACTTACAGAATTTATTTTGTTAAACCGAAAATAATTAAAGATCAAGTCGAGTGTGTGACACTCTGTCCTTAAGACAGATTCGCCCTGCTACGGTGCTTACGGTTATGTGGCGTCTATCTCCCAAGATACAATGATCTTCACAAATTTGTAGTAGCACTTCAAACAAATTTGTCCGGCGAACTAAAACCTTGTGTTCTATAACTCTCTGAAATTTTCCCTAAAATAATATGAAGAATAAAGGACGCAAGAGAGTAAAATGAAGGCAAGAAAAATGAATTTTCGGAATTAAACAAAATTGGAATGGGGCTGCCTTTATATAGGCTTTGTTGGCACCTATTCAATTTGAATAGAAAAGGTATGAAGAAGGGACATAACCCTTCCTTTAAAATAAAGAGACACCATGAAAGGTTTGCACCTTTTCATTCAAATGGAGGTCTGACTCTTCCTTTAAAACAAAAAGACACCATAAAAGGTTATACCATTTCATTCAAAATGGAGTCTATTTCAATTCACAACTACCTCTTTATAAATTTTCCAACATACTTTACTTTGAAACAATAAAGCATATGATTCTTTGGACAACAAACAAATAAATAAATAAATAAATATATATATATATATATATAAATCAGCAAACAGATAAATATACCCCCAAAAAAATTAACATAGGCAAATAAATATAGTTTCCATCTTCGCCTTGTTGGAGACATCAATAGAATTCACTACCACCACTGCCTTGTTGAAAACGGAGAAAAAGAAAGAAGAATTGAATAAATAATTAGACAAAAAAAGTTTAAAAGAAAAAAAAAATTTAAAGAAAAGAAAACAGCAAAAACACTCTAGAAACCTCAACTGAATTACATAACACTCTAGAAATTTTCATAACCAGTTACACTGTTAAACCTTAACTGGTTATGCAAAAACTAAATTAATTAGCGGACAATTGGGTTACTAATTAGACAAAAACTGGTTTAGGAACAATAGCACAAGTTGCATTAACAAATGGGTTACTAATTCATGACTCTCAATATACTTTCCCTGTTTTTTTTTTTCTTTTTTTCTTTAAATTCTCAGCAACCAAACAATGCACCGAAAGTAAATCATGCCTAGAATTGAACCAAAGGCATTAAAAGAACCATTTCATAAAAACCCAAATAAGATAAACCAGAGAAAATAAACCTATAGAAAACAACCATTCATAGAAACCAAAATAAGAGAGGGATGATACCATTAATTGGATTTGTGAAGGATCTGAGGAGTAGCTTGTAAACTTTATTATGGAAACTTTATTATGAAAACACCCATTCTAGAACGATATCTATTTTAATCCACTGCATGATATACAAATTCAGACAAAAATATAAATTTTATTATGGAAAAATCACCATAACACAGCAAATATAGAGGCAAAGAAACACAAAAAGCCACACCTGGGAGATGATGATAGGACCACCTTGAGACTTAAACAACTTCTCATCCTTCATCATTTGGACATTTTTTTGGATGAACCTCTACATCTCTGTCTATTGTCTACAATACCAATAATTATCTATTAAGGTAATGGATTAATCTTGAGAGAGAGAGAGAGACCTTGAAAGATTGCTGATGCCTGGAACATACTTCAACCAAATAGGAAAACCTCTAAAAACAAAAAAGCAAAACAAAATCAAACATTAAAAAAAAAAAAAAAAGCATGAATCTCTAAAATCTATTCTCAAAAACCCATCAAATATATATATATTAAAACTTTAAAATACACAGGAATGGCCCTAATCACCATAACACAGCGAAATATGGTAGGCGTTGGCTAGGACATCCACATGAATGGCCCTCATTGGTCCTCGATCTGCATATGGGCTTCACCCCTTAAACTTGTAGTGTGGTGCCATGATAGCATCTTGCTTAAATTTTCATGATAGCATCTTGCTCAAATTTTCAACTTCATTTTCATCAACTTCATCACTTTTAATGAGTTATAAGAAACCCACATTTTTACACTTAAAAGAGAGAGAGAGAGAGAGAGAGAGAGAGAGAGAGTTCAACTTGTAGTGTGGTGCCATGATAGCATCTTGCTGAAATTCAACTTCATTTTCAGCAACTTCATCACTTTTAATGAGTTATAAGAAACCCACAACAAATGAAGAGAGAGAGAGAGAGAGAGAGAGAGAGAGCAAAATGAACAAAATGAAAGTAAAAAACAGAGTACATGAATAGAAAAAGGTATAGGTCTGTTGCAAAACAAAGCCCTAAAGTGATGAAGGGGGATGAGGGAGCGAGAGATGAAGGGATTAAGGTTATGGCTGGGAGAGAGGGGGGAGGAATAAAGGGTTCGGGTTTGGGTCTCCAGTGAGGAAAAGGAGAGGTGGTCGGTGGTCGTCGGTGTCGCGATGGCAGTGGTCATCGCAAGAGAAGAGAGAGTAAGGTATGAAAGAAATAGGAGGAAGAGAGAAAAGTTTTGAGGAGAGAGAGAAAGGGAAGGGGGGAGGCAGACGTGGGTAGGCGGAAAGGCAACAACGATGCTTAGGAGAGAAGTCTTTGGGCGGGAGATCTATTGATTTGAACCATTGATATAAACTTGGGATTAATCTCAGCCATTAAATCAAAATGTATCTCTGATACATTTTGATATATTTTCAAAAACCATTGTCCCTTATTATATAGATATATATATCATATTGCAATCACTCTCCCTCATTTCAATCTGTCTTCTCGTTGTCTCACTTTTATCACTATTGCTCTCTATTGATGCTCTTCACCGGCGCCACCGCTGCTCACCATGGAACTCTTTCTCTACTGTTTTCATTGCCACCGTTACTCGTCGTATCCACAATCTCATATCTGAGATCATTCACAATCATCAATGCTGGAAAATGACGGTTCGTGACAGTTCGTAAACCTCAAATCTGATCTCTCTCTCTCTCTCTCTCTCTCTCTCTCTCTCTTCTTCTTCTTCTTCTTCTTCTTCTTCTTCTTCTTCTTCTTCTTCTTCTTCTCATAATTCTCTATTTTTGAACTCTATCTCCCTATCTCTCTTTCTTCTTCTCATGATGCTTTGTTCGTCAAATAGTAAAAATTTACTCTAGTTAATGACACAACACTCTTTTGTAAAGCCATTCTCGTAACTTGTTTCAGAGTAAAATTTTACTCTATAATAAAAAAAAAGGAGTAAATTTTACTCATCAAAATAGAATTTACTATGATTCAAAGTAAAATTTTACTGTCGTTAAGCAAATCAACATGTTGTTAAGTAGAGTAAAATTTTACTATTACAAAAAACAAAGTACATACTAAATGAATAAACTAGAGTCAAATTTTACTTTTAAATCTATGAAAAACAAATAAAAAACTCTTCGATTTTTCATTGCAATATCTTGATTTTTCATTCTTCTGTCAAATCTGGTTTTTTTTTTTTTTTTTTTTTTTTTTTAAAAATTTTAAATTTTAAGTTTTTTATCTCAAATTTTGGTTTGTACATATCAAATCTGAGATGGTATTGCTGTGACGGTAAAAATGGTGGATGTCGGTTGACGGTGAGGATGAGTGCCGCCAGCTGACGATGAAAATGGTGGAGATGATGAACAACCATCGAGTTGGAGAGAGAGAGAGAGAGAGAGAGAGAGTTGTAAAAGAAAAAGAAAAAGAAAAAGAAAAAGAGAGGGTATAATGGTTAATTAAAATATTCAAATAATAAATTTTATCTTTTATACAGGACTTTATAATTATGAGGGGTTCTGAAAGTGCTCTTTTTTTTTTTCTTTTTTTTTTTTCCTACACATGTTATTTTTATATTGTAAATAATTTTTTTTTGAAATTATTTTAATTTTATATGAGTTTTGAATAGAATTTTAGGTTGTGTGTTTGGTTATGAGTTGTAAGTTTTTGAATCAAATAACTTTTCTAATTTCAATTGGCCATTTTTTCCATTTTTACTTTGAAGACACCACGCACTATCGAATGGGTGCATCTGTTGATCTGACATTTCATATATATAATACGAAATTTTTATTACATATCTTGTGATTATAAAATAAAAATATAAATTATAATTAATTTAAATTAAAATAGATCATTACATTCACTACTGAATGATATAATATAATCTCTCTATTATAAATATATAATGGAGAGGATAAACTTGTTCAGATCTGTTAACATACCAAACGACACATTAAAAAATTGATATTTTCGAAAGTATAAAAGTAGACAAACACCCAAACCATCCTTTCGATTTTTATAATTATAATTGTATATAGTTTAGATTTTGATTTAGATTTAGATGAGCTCTATATTGTCTTAATAGTTGTTGATCTCTTTCTATTAGTTGTTAATATTTGAATTACGAAATTGTATTGTTATAATTTTTTAAATAGTTAATAATTTAATTTGACTTAATTCTCTTGATAATTAATTGAAAAGAAAAAAAAAATTTCTATGGTGTTACTACGAGTACAAGCTCCCATTGATTTTTATTTTTAATTTTTAAGGAGCATTTCGTAGAAGCTCCCACTGATTTTTGGATGGTGTTAAATGGTTGGGTGGTGTAGGATTGACCCATTTATTTATTTTTTGTTTATAGTTAATGTTTTTTAAAAATTTAGTTTTTTATTATATTTTTAGAATTTACTCAACTAGATAAATATAAAAGTTAAAAAAAAAATTAAAAAAAAATTGAAAAAAAAAAATTATGAAAAAAAAGAACTTTGGCATCTTTTTGTCTTTCGTATTTTTTCTTTTCTTTTTCCTTTTTATTTTTCCATAATTTTTTTAGGTTCCCCTATACTAGACAAATCAAAAAAAAAAAAAAAAAAATATTATGATACAAATTAAAAAAAAAAATTCTCTAAAATGACTTCTTTAAGTTGATCCCATACTCATCCTAAACGTACAAAATGGCAACTAAACAACTAAAGGAAGTTTCGACTGTCACCTCTACAGATGGCAACTACATAACTATATAAATTAATAAATTTTCTAAACTTTTCTTATATAAGTTGTTCTTGGCATATTATTTTGGTGGTTCTGTTTCAAATTTCGAAATTTTCAAAATTATTTACAATCTACTACAGCATGGAAAATTCTAATTATTTATTTATTTATTTTATTTTATTTTATTTTTTGGGAGGGGGGACTACTTTTGTAAATCAATATAGGGTGTAATAATAAAATTTAAATATTTGAAATGAAACATTGATTGAAATAATTCATTGCCATCCATTTGTAAGATAAATTTTTATATAAAAAAAGTTTATTTATATAGAGTACCTTTGATAACATTTATATTTTTTAGTTTTTAAAGTAAATTGTTGAAAAATCCAAGTTAGGGTGGGTATTAGGTCCAGTGAATATATTTTGTTGGTGAGAAACCCATACTTTGTGAAATAGTTTAGTGAGAGCTATTTTTATTTGTTTTGAAGGATCTTTTGTTTTCAATTTTACCTTTTAATTTATCTGTTGAATTTTTTCTATCTATTGAGTTTTTGTTGTTTACTATCTGTAACGCCCTCAAAATGAACCCATAAATCATACATTCATCATACAAGAAAGAGATATTGTATTCCAAAACATCAGAGTATTCTTACAAAAAGTAATACATGTTGACAACAAAAGTAAATGCCCTATAGGCTTACAACTTTCCAAGTCAACACTTGGTTACAACAAAAGAAGAGTTCTAACTCTTTACACAAAATAAGCCATTGGCTTGATTTACATGTAATACAAAAGATAATAACAAAAAGATATTTCCGCCTCTAAGTCTCCAAAGCTACGTCTTTGGAGGTGGCATATCACCTGTACCTAAAAATGATGTCCCATATAAGGTGAGCCAAACCCCAATAAAGATATACTAAACTAAATATGAGCAATAACTAAAACATTAGCATTTGATAAATATTTAACTCATATAAACAAACGTACATCTCTTTCATAACCAATCCATATGCACAAATATATTTCAATCTCTTTCCATTTCATTATCCAAACCAATTCATAGATATGGTTCTCTATTCATCCGGACAGTTTATACTGAGACTACAACTCATATTAACAATACTTCGATCAAGATCAATTAATATGAGACTACAACTCATATAATTAACACTTCGACATTTCAATTTCAAATGAGACTACAACTCATAATATCAACATTTCAATACTTCAATTCATCTACATTATGCAAACATAACTAGGATTTCGGGACTTTCACCCTGGACACTTCGGCCAGCTTAGTTATCAATGGAGTCCATCCCCTATCTCTTCCAAAACGGGTTTGAGAGTACATCCCCTATCTCCTCTCAAACCATGGAGTACGTCCCCTATCTGCTCCCAACCAATATACATATACAATGTATTTAAACACTTATCATATACAATGATTAATCAATACACATATTCGACGTATCATTCCAACCGTCACATTCAATGACATATTCCAGGTGATTAGTTTCAGTTTTCCCTAATCAACATACAATGTCTACAACAATCAAAACTATCCTCCACCAATAGCCCAAAGCAGTTATTTTTAAACAGATAATAATTCATCAAACAGATAATTTATCAACAATTTCATAGGTGAGTGATTAACTAATCCAACTACACCATTCAATCTCACAATTTCCCAATTTCATGATTTTCATCTCATTTTCACATTTTCATGATTTCCCCAGCTTAATTATGCAAATTAATTAATCACGTTAAATTAGGGTTTTTCCCCTTTTTCTCAAATATTGGTCCTAAGACGGTCCTAAGACCAAATTCCACCAATTCGACTCACAAACCCTCATTCCCAAGGCCTTATACGCACATGGAGCTTTAAAACACAAAACCCCTCTTTATATAATTTCAATATAAACCCTAACTTCCCAAATTAACAAAACTTCACCATTTATACAAAATGACTAAAATCTATGTCAAAACTCATAAGAAGAAGTACGGTATCCCTACCTCAAGTGAAGAGACCCAATGGAGAAGATGAAGAAAACTCAAGGTGCTCCAAATCCACTAATTTTCGGATCAAAACGTAGCCCACACCGAGCTCTACACTTTTTACAAAGGAACTAGGGTAGAAGACCACTAGAACTAGATGGATTTGTAGAGAGAAGATGTATGTAGAGAGAGAGAGCAGTTGGATCTATGGTTTGAAGATAAAAGATAATCAAAAAGTGAAGAAGAAGCTACTGCTACAAACTAATATATTCGAACCTCACTCCAGCAAATGAGTGGTTGCTCGAGCGACCAGACACAAAGAAACCTCGCTCGAGCGCACAAAGCCTCACAAAACTTTAGGTCTGCAACCCAGAAGTATGCTCGAGTGAAGAAAAGCTCGCTCGAGCGAAGAAACCCAAAACATGGTCCTCGCTCGCTCGAGCAAAGGAAATCTTGCTCAAGCCAAGAAACACAATCTTCAGGTCCAAACTAGACGCAGACGCACGCTCGAGCGAAGGACCTCTAGCTCGAGCGAGAAGACATACCAGACCAAGTTCGCTCGAGCGAAGAAAAACTTGCTCGAGCCAAAGCTGCATCTGAAAAGAAAACCTGAAGACCCACAATACTTGCTAGAGCGTACAATCCCTCGCTCGAGTAAAGAAATAAAAACACAAGGCTCGATCGAGCAACAAAGTCCTAGCTCGAGCGAAGAGACCAAAAACTGGACGGCAACCATTTGTTTCAAAACACACCCAACCTATTTCAAACCTGCCCAACACATCCTAAAACTCAAATACAAAGAATTGAAGGACGGAAAATGACATAAACAACAATACTCAACCATGGAACCCATGCCCGGAATACTGTACATAAAAGGGAAAATCCGGGATTGCTATAACCTTCCCCCCTTAAAGAATTTCGTCCCTGAAATTAGATATAATTTTCAAAATTGTGGTTTTTCAATTCTTAACAATATTACAATTCAATATTCAACATCCTGACCCATTGCCGGTCATCCCATCTCTTTTCAAGAGGCAATTTATAATATAATACAACATGCATTATCAACATGCATTTCTTTGAAATTCAACAAGTCCCAATACACATGCTTCACAATTCCATAACATATTCAATGTTAATGATATATTTGCATTTCTACAACACATTCAACATATATAATGTTAAATTAAACTTCCATTTCCGAGATATATTCAACAATTACCATACTTCCATAAACCAAAACATATACAATGTTCTTAGAGTTTATCAACAAAGCAAAGTTTCCAATGCATGGTTAAACATTAACAAACAAGTCCGGATATTTCTCACGGACCTCCAACTCACGTTCCCAACTGGCTTCCTCCACCCCGTGATGTTTCCACAAAACTTTTACCAAGGGTATCGTTTTGCCTCGCAAGAGTTGTTCTCGCCTATCCAAGACCCTTACCGGTCTCTCCTCATACGAGGCATCCTCATCAACCTCTAAGTCGGTCCAATCCAATACATGTGATGGATCCGGCTCGTATTTCCGAAGCATACTAACATGAAACACATCGTGAACTCCGGACAACCGCGGCGGTAAAGCTAAACGGTAGGCAACCTCTCCAATCTGCTCAAGGATCTCAAAAGGGCCAATAAACCGAGGGGACAACTTCCCACTCTTACCAAACCTCATCAAACCCCGCCTAGGTGATATTTTCAGAAAGACATGATCACCCACCTCAAATGCCAAAGGCCTTCGCTTATGGTCGGCATAACTCTTTTGGCGACTCTGGGCTGTAACAAGCCTCTTACGGATAAGTTCAACTTTCTCCGTCGTCTCCTGAACCAACTCCGGGCCCAACAAAGGTGCATCACCCACCTCGGCCCAACACACTGGAGACCTACACGGTCGGCCATACAAGGCCTCAAGCGGTGCCATACCAATACTCTATTGGAAACTGTTGTTATATGCAAACTCCACTAAGGGCAAGTGCCTCTACCACGAACCACTAAAGTCAAGGACACAACCTCGAAGCATATCCTCAAGCATCTGAATAGTACGCTCGGACTACCCGTCAGTCTGAGGATGATAAGTCGTGCTGAAGGTCAACCTAGTGCCCGAGGCACTCTGCAAACTCTGCCATAACCTAGCAGTAAAACGCGGATCTCTATCTAAGATAATTGACACTGGGACCCCGTTCAACCTCACTATGTCCCGAATATACAAGTCGGCCAGATGATCTATCGAATCTCTCACGCGTATAGGAATAAAGTGCGCCGACTTAGTCAACCGGTCTGCAACCACCCAAATAGCATCAATACCCCGTTGAGTCCTCGAAAGACCTACAACGAAGTCCATCGTGACATGCCCCCATTTCCACTCGGCAATAGGCAAGGGTTGTAACAAACCCGTTGGCCTCTAATGCTCGGCCTTCACTTGCTGACAAATAAGGCACTTAGACACAAAAATTGCCACATCTTTCTTTATCCCTCTCCACCAAAACTGGCAGCTCAGATCACGATACGTCGTAGTGCCTCCCGGATGCACCGCAAGACATGAATGGTGAAACTCTCGGGGTACTTCCTCCTGGCAAGACTCTGGCACACAGACGGTCTCGGTACCTCACACTCAGGTCAGGATACACAGTCAAACCCTTCTCAACCTTCCCACTGAAGATCTTCTCCCAGAGAGATTATACCTCAAGGTCACTTCTCTGTGCCTCTAACACTCGATTCACAAGTGTAGGCTGCGCAACTACAGAAAACAGGGCCGCAGACTCAACAGACTCACCTAGAAGCAAATCAAACTCGCCAGGTGCACCCAACATTTCCCACTCCTGGATGACTATACAAGCTACATCACTAATGAATTTCCTACTAGGGGCATCAGCCACAGCATTGGCCTTCCCCAGATGGTAATGCAACTCGAAGTCGCAATCCTCAATAAACTCCATCCACCTCATTTGCCTCAAGTTCAAGTCTTTCTATGTAAATAGATACTTCAGATTCTTATGATCCGAGAACACCTCGAATCTCTCACCATAAAGATAGTGCCTCCAAATCTTCAAGGAAAAAATCACAGCTTTTAACTCTAGGTCATGTGTAGGGTAGTTTCTCTCATGTGTTTTTAACTGCCGCGAGCTATAGGCTACGACTTTCCCCTCTTGCATCAACACACAACCCAAACCCTCTCGTGAAGCATCACAATATACAGCATAACCCAAACCCCTCTCCGGAATAATCAAAATTGGAGTGGTGGTAAGTCTAACGTTAAGTTCTTGGAACGACTTCTCACAAGTCTCACTCCACACAAACTTGACCCTTTTTCGCGTCAACCAATTCATTGGCGAAGCTAGCCTGGAGAAATCTTTTACATACCGACGGTAATAACTGGCCAATCCTAGAAAACTGCGAATCTCAAAAACACTCTGAGGCTGTGCCCAATCTTGCACTGCCTCTATCTTAGATGAATCTACAGTCACTCCTTCCCTGGATACCACATGGCCTAAGAATTTAACCTCTTTTAGCCAGAACTTACACTTCCCAAACTTAGCATACAGCTTATGTGCTCTAAGTAACTGAAGCACCACTCTCAAGTGTTCCTCGTGCTCCTCCTCAGAATGTGAATAAATCAAAATGTCATCTACGAAGACGACCACAAAACGATCTAAGAATTCCCGGAAGACCCGGTTCATTAAGTCCATAAACACAGCCGGTGCATTGGTGAGCCCAAAAGGCATCACCAGAAACTCATAATGGCCATACCGCGTACGGAATGCCGTCTTTGGGATATCCTCCTTCCTGACCCTCAGCTGATAGTAACCCGATCTCAAGTCTATCTTAGAGAAACAACGGGAACCTTTCAACTGGTCAAGCATATCATCTATAAGAGGCATAGGGTACTTGTTCTTAACCATAGCCCGATTCAATTTCTAGTAATCAATACAAAGTCTCAAAGCCCCATCTTTCTTTTTAGCAAAGAGGGTCGGTGCTCCCCACAGCGAAGTACTATGGCGCATGAAGCCCTTATCTAGCAACTCCTGGAGTTGAATCTTCAACTCACTCAACTCGGCTGGGGCAAAACAATACGATGCCATGGAAATCGGTGCCGTGCCAGACACTAAGTCAATAGAGAACTTGATCTCTCGATGAGGTGGTAAACTAACAAGATCCTCAGGAAAAACATCCGAATACTCACAAACCACTCTCGGCAACTCAGTCTAGGTCTCATCACACTCACTACTCATAAAGCTAGCGAAAAGACAACTAAGCTCACTCTGCCCTCGCGGATCATACATTGGTGGAAAAAGTCTACCAACCCGATCCCCCAAGAATTAAAAACAATCCCCGCTCAAGGTACATACAATAACCCTCTGGCGGCAGCAATCAATAATAGCCCAGTATGACGATAATCAGTCCATACCTAAAATCACATCAGAACCCGACATGTCCATCAGTACAAAAGAAAATGGAAGCCGGCGGTCAGTGACCTTTATATCATAGCCCCAACACCCCTGCTTCAAAATCAACTCACCCCCAATGGGTGACATAACACAAATAGGAGATGCTAACTGCGCCAACTCTAACCCCAAAACAGATGCAAATGCAGCAGATATAAAGGAATGTGATGCACCCGTATCAATCAACACATTAGCAACCGAGTTGCAAAACAAAAAGGTACCTCTCACAACAGATGGAGCCGGTACAAGATCTTGTGCGGTAACAGCATACACATACCCAGAAGGTCTCTGATCTACCTGCTCACCCCTCAGAGCATAAGACTACTGCACAGACTGAGCCGAAGAGGCTCCCTGATTGGCTCTCGAGGCCTGAACTGACTGAACTGGCTGATGGCTCTGAGTCTGCCTCGAAACAGATGCACCAGATGTGCCACCCAACTGCGGGAAAAATCTCTTTAGGTGCCCCGCCTGACCATACTGGTAACAAGAGAGCGGCTGACCTCTGCCCTGACTCTAGCTCTAAGGACGAGCCGAATATGAAGCTGTTCCCTGTCCTCCTCCCCTCTGCGGGCAAGCTGGAGACTTATGGCCCAGCTGACCACACTTGTAACAGGTGAAGTCTCTCTGACTGCCTCTTCTAGAGCCTGAACTCGGCACTGGAAAGGTAAATCTTGCAAACGCACCCTGGGACTGCTAAGGGTTAGAACCCCTCTGCCTCCTACCATCCCCCTGGCCATCCTGACTCCTCTTGGAGCCCCTCATCCTATCTTTCTTCGCCTGCATAATGGTCTCAAGATGGGCTGCAACCTACACCAGGCGCCCATACTCCCTAGTCATGGACCCGGCCACTTGAAACTGGAGTCCGGTCCTCAATTTCTTCTCAAACTCAAGACAGCGACGTTCCTCAGATGCCACCAACTCAGGTGTAAACCTAGATAAACTGGTAAATGAGGCCTCAAACTTAGCCATTAGTGTATTCTGTTGCTTGAGCTGATAGAACTGATCTCTCAACTTCTCCCAAACAGTGGGAGGCAAAAACTTCCCCTGAAAGGCATCAACGAAAGCCTACCAAGTCCCTCCCATACGACCTCGAACAAACTTCCACCACTGACCCGCGTCTTCCTTCAGCTAGAAAGACGCCAAGGTCACCCTCAAGGCTCCGTCTTCGATGCCTAGCATCTCAAACACTTTCATCATCTTCTCAAGCCACTCATCACCCTTCAGTGGCTCCTTTGGGTCACCCAAAAACTCGTTCGGATTCGACCAGAAAAACTCCCTCTTCTGAAAAGAAGGCCTTGCCTTAGCAACATGTGCCTAGACTTGATTCTCAGCTCTGAGAATGTCCATGGATTCCCTCAACGCACCTGCCATCTTGCGGGCTAAAGTGCCTATGGCCTGCTAACCTACTGGGTCGGCCACATTGGCCTGACCAACACCCTCCTGTTGCGCCAGAATTTCATCCGATATAGGCATCTCCTGTCTCCTAGGCCTACCACGCCTACCACCACGTCCTCATCTTGACATCCAAATAAAGGTAACAAGAACATTAGCACATTCACAAATGTGCCGAAGCTATTTCACTCGTGTCCTAATACATTGGACAACAGTAATTCATTCCACGTAAGCACATAATCACACAAGTACTTACGAATTTAATTTCCGGATAATGACAGTCCTGTGGCGTTGCTAGAGTTCTTGTTAGAAACAACATTCATCAAGTGGTTTTCCAACAGGACTACCAGAAACCCAAGGATCCAATCAACATCCTAGAAACTAAATTCTATACCCATATACTCACATAAGCATGTTATCAAATAAACACATAACATCCTACATAAGTCTCTAACAAGGGAGACAAACCCACTGTGGTACTAACCACTTCCCACGTACCCAAAGTATTCAAACCCGGTACTGTGATAACCCTGTTTCGTAATATGCTAATTGGTCCTTATTATGAATATGATTATGTGTTTGATATGATTTTGTGTGCCATTACATGAAAATATGTGGTTTTGAATTTCTATCTGTTCACCGTAGGAATATCTGTTTGATTATTTGTTTTGGAAATTAAATTGAAGGCCCTATCGGCCACAGAAACTGAAATTGATTGCGCCATTGTGATTGGCAGAATTTTTAGAGCCTACAATGAAATTTAATTGAAAATTGATTCAAACCAAACTAATTGGATTAAAATAATGACTTAGTGCCCAATTATGTAATGTTGAGAATGGTAATTAAGTGAAATTGTATATAGTGGGGCACTAAGCACCCAACCCCTCTCTTTTTGTTCATTTGGCTGAAATCAACTCAAAGAGGAGAGAAAGAGGGTCAGCTAGAGAGAGAGAGAGAGAGGAAAACAATTGGAGTTTTGATCTTGAACTTAAATGATTTGAAGACCAACTCAAGATTTGACCATAAATTGGGAAGATTGGGCTTCTAGGTAAGCAATTTGCTATAAATTCATAGATTTTAAATTGTAATTTTGCGAATTCAAAGTTGAAGGGTGATCAAGAACAAGAATTGCATTGTATTTGATGAATTTGAAGTCATGGAATGCATGCATGTGTATAATTGCCATGAATTTGTATAGTTGAGCATGAAAAGTATGATCCATGGAGGATTCTGGCTAGAGTTCATGCTTGTGATCACCATTTGCACCATTTGAGTTGGTAATGAAAGTTATATCTCAAATGCATGTACAATTCCTAAGAGTATGAGTTTGAATGTATGAGTTTGTTATGTTGGAGTTGAGTTTGATGTAAATTGGGACATGCATGTGATTAATTTGTGAAATTGAGCTTCATAATGTTGTAATTTGGTGTTTATACCATGTTGATACATGTATTTGTGGAGTTTGAGCCAAAATCATGTGTTTAGAGCCGTTGAATGTCGAGTTGAAGCTCAAGAACAAGTTCTGGAAAATCCACAAATTTCGATGTCCGCTCGAGTGGGGAAACCGCCAATTGAGCGTAAAATATGAGCTCCCGGTATTTTCTACAAACATGATGTCCGCTCGAGCGGGGAAGTTCACGCTCGAGCGGGGAGCCATGTAGTGAGGCCTTCAGCTCGAGCGCCCGACATCACGCTCGAACGTAAATTTGACATAGCCAGTACTTTTGCAGGCCTCATGGTTCCGCTCGAGCAAGGAAGTCCACGCTCGAGTGGGGACCCTGTTTTTGAAAATTTTGAAAGTGCATTCTGTGTTTCGTTTTCCGTTCTCTTTCACTTCCAAGTACTCTCAGGCATGCATTAAGCATTGTAAATGAATTAAAGGGATAAGAACAAAGCCTAAAGAGGAATATGTGAATTAAAGAATGGATTGAATCGTTTGTGACCCATATGTGTTATGTGATGTGTAGGGTCGAGCTCTAGGGCAAATCAACCAACCGATCACTGTGAGTAGTATCTTAATAAAGATATCTGAAATATGCTATTTGTCCAATTGCTTAGCTTCCTGTAAGTCTGTTAATTTGAATTATGGACAAACGTTTGCTATGCCTAAAGAGCGAATGGGCCAAAGGCCAGTTTGACATGAATGAAAATGTGAATGGGCCGAAGGCCAGTCTGACATGAATGAAAATGTGAATAGGTCGAAGGCCAGCCTGACATGAATGAAAATGTGAATGGGCCAAAGGCCAGCCTGACATGAATGATAAAGTGAATGGGCCAAAGGCCAGTTTGACATGTATGACATAAATGAATGGGCCAAAGGCCAGTTTGGCACAAATGAGAGAATAACAGTTTGACATGAAAGTTTGAATGGGCCATAGGCCACTCTGACATGAAAGTTTGAATGAGCCATATGCTAGTTTGACATGAAAGTTTGAATGGGCCACAGGCCAGTTTGATACGAAAGTCTGAATGGGCCAAAGGCCAACTTGATCCAAATGAAAGTCTGAATGGGCCAAAGGCCAGCTTGACCTGAATGAAAGTCTGAATGGGCCAAAGGCTAGTTTGATCTGAATGAAAGAATGGATGGGCCAAAGGCAAGTTGGATCTGAATAAAAGATAAATGGGCCAAAGGCCAGTATGACACGAACGAGTTGGGCCCGAGGCCGTATGATGTGTTCGGAACCGCAGTCACTTGACCTAAATTTGTAATTATATATGCTAATAGAAATACAAATTGGGCCCAAGGCCGTTTGACGTACATTGTTCTAATGTACCTTCTTTATTTGATATTATTCACTGGGCTTTCGCTCACGCTCATTCATGTGGTTGTAGATGAGCCAAGAGAGGTCCCAACCCAGCCTCAGTGAAGTCTGTGTGGAACAATCAAGGTTTTGAAGAGTCAGCCCTTACGTCTCACGCACGTGACACATCTTCGCCCTTTTGCTATCTTGTGTCATTTTGTCATGTTGGCGAGGACTTTGGATACGTTTGTATATAGTTTTGATTGGCTGACCTAGACTCGAATGATCCTGTCTGTACAGAACTTTATGTTACTGTATTGTCTGATGTGAGTTATTAATATCTTTATGTATGGTTTGTTATGATGTCTCATGTAAGCACAGCTCTATGGATAAAGTTTTAAATTCTGCTTCCGTTTGGCCCCTTTACTTTGATGAGTTATGTCTGATTTGGTTTGAGGTCGTAGGTAATCTCATGATTACTGGCCGGTTATGTCCTTAACCCTTGGGGGCAGGTTCGGGTCATGACAGGTACGCTCTGATACCAAGTTATAACGCCCTCAAAATGAACCCATAAATCATACATTCATGATACAAGAAAGAGATATCATATTCTAAACAACAGAGTATGCTTACAAAAAGTAATACATGTTGACAACAAAACTAAATGCCCTACAGGCTTACAACTTTCCAAGTCAACACTTGGTTACAACAAAAGAAGAGTTCTAACTCTTTACACAAAATAAGCCCTTAGCTTGATTTACATGTAATACAAAAGATAACAACAAAAAGATCTTTTTGCCTCTAAGTCTCCCAAGCTACGTCCTTGGAGGTGGCATATCACCTGTACTTGAAAATGATGTCCCATATAGGGTGAGCCAAAACCCAATAGAGATATACTAAACCAAATATGAGCAGTAACTAAAGCATTAGCATTTGATAAATGTTTAACTTATATAAACAAACGTACATCTCTTTCATAACCAATCCATATTCACAAATATATTTCAATCTCTATCCATTTCATTATCCAAACCAATTCATAGATATGGTTCTATATTCATTCGGACAGTTTATACTGAGACTATAACTCATATTAACAATACTTCGATCATGATCAATTAATATGAGACTACAACTCATATAATTAACACTTCGACATTTCAATTTCAAATGAGACTACAACTCATAATATCAACATTTGAATACTTCAATTCATCTACGTTATGCGAACGTAACTAGGATTTCGGGACTTTCACCCTGGACACTCCGGCCAGCTTAGTTATAAATGGAGTCCATCCCCTATCTCCTCCCAAACGGGTTTGAGAGTACATCCCCTATCTCCTCTCAAACCATGGAGTACATCCTCTATCTCCTCCTAACCAATATACATATACAATGTATTTAAACACTTATCATATGTAATGATTAATCAATACACATATTCGATGTATTATTCCAACCGTCATATTCAATGACATATTCCAGGTGATTAGTTTCAGTTTTCCCTAATCAACATACAGTTTCTACAACAATCAGGACTATCCTCCACCAATAGCCCAAAGCAGTTATTTCTAAACAGATAATAAATTCATCAAACAGATAATTTATCAACAATTTCATAGGTGAGTGATTAACTAATCCAACTACACTATTCATTCTCACAATTTCCCAATTTCATGATTTTCATCTCAATTTCACATTTTCATGATTTCCCCAGTTTAATTATACAAATTAATTAATCACGTTAAATTAGGGTTTTTCCCCTTTTTCTCAAATATTGGTCCTAAGACCAAATTCCAATAATTCGACTCACAAACCCTCATTCCCAAGGCCTTATACGCACATGGAGCTTTAAAACACAAAACCCCTCTTTATATAATTTCAATATAAACCCTAACTTCCCAAATTAACAAAACTTCACCATTTATACAAAATGACTAAAATCTATGTCAAAACTCATAAGAAGAAGTACGGTATCCCTACCTCAAGTGAAGAGACCCAATGGAGAAGATGAAGAAAACTCAAGGTGCTCCAAATCCACTAATTTTCGGATCAAAACGTAGCCCACACCGAGCTCTACACTTTTTACAAAGGAACTAGGGTAGAAGACCACTAGAACTAGATGGATTTGTAGAGAGAAGATGTATGTAGAGAGAGAGAGAGAGTAGTTGGATCTATGGTTTGAAGATAAAAGATAATCAAAAAGTGAAGAAGAAACTGTTGCTGCGAACTGATATATTCGAACCTCGCTCGAGTAAATGAGTGGTTGCTTGTGTGACCAGACACAAAGAAATCTCGCTCGAGAGCACAAAGCCTCACTCGAGCGAACAACATGAAGCTTCAGGTCTACAACCCGGAAGCACGCTCGAGCGAAGAAATGCTCGCTCGAGCGAAGATATCCAAAACATAGTCCTCGCTTGCTCGAGCGAAGGAAATCTCGCTCGAGCCAAGAAACACAACGTTCAGGTCCAAACTAGACGCAGACGCATGCTTGAGCGAAGGACCTCTAGCTCGAGTGATGAGACACACCAGACCAAGCTCGCTCGAGTGAAGAAAAGCTTGCTCGAGTCAAAGCTGCATCTGAAAAGAAAACTTGAAGACCCATAATACTCGCTCGAGTGCAGAAACCCTCACTCGAGCGTAGAAACCCTCGCTCGAGCGACAAAGTCCTAGCTCGAGCGAAGAGACCAAAAACTGGACCACAACCATTTGTTTCAAAACAAACCCAGCCTGTTTCAAACCTGCCCAACACATCCTAAAACTCAAATACAAAGAATTGAAGGACGGAAAGTGACATAAACAACAATACTCAACCATGGAACCTATGCCCGGAATACTGTACATAGAAAGGGAAAACCCGGGATCGCTATACTATCTGTTCAAATTATTTTCTATCTGTTCAAATTTATATCTATATGTTCTAATTTTTTATCCGTTCAAATGTTTTTTTGCATAAATTTTCAGTCTGTCCAAATGTTATCTGTATAAATTTTCTATCTGTTCAAATTTTATTTATTCAATTTTTTATCTGTTCAATATTTTCATCTGCACAAATTTTACAACGCAATGAAATTAGACTTACTCTCTCTTATCTGTCTCTATATCTCTTTATTTGTTGAAATTAACACATATCTGTTAAATTATTTGTTTGTTGAAATACCAATGAAATTTTTAACAATGACCTAAGATCTAATAAAAAAATAAAAGATATGAAGTCAAAATTGTTTTCATTGACCATTATTTGTTGAACAAATAGGTTTCAATAGATCAGTGACATCTTGTGAATCCTAGATTTTTCTCAGTACAAATGAATCAGAAACTAAAATCAACCATAAATTTATAAGTAAATATGGACTATAAAGACACAAAACAACAGAACCAGTTCATATTCAAATTCAAAACTCCTAACATCGAAATTTTAATCAACTTAAATGCATATAACAATCATCCAACAACAACTTACTTAGCAAAAGCAAATTCAAAAACACAACTATAAATTCATAGAACCATACTAACGTATTGCTGTTAAAATGTAGTTCTACATTCAACCACATTTATAGGTAAATATACACTATAAATACATAAAAGCAACTAAAACAGTTTATATTCGAATTCAAAACTCCGAACATCTAAGTTTCAATTGACTAATAGATATAACAATCATCCAAAACAACTTACTCGGCAAAATCTCTCAAAAACACAACTCTAAACATAAATAAAAACTGATCAATAGAAGATTCAAAGATTGATGATGAAGAGAGAGAGAGAGAGAGAGAGAGAGAGAGAGAGAGAGAGATGAGACCTATGTATGTATATATGTGTGTGTGTGTGTGCGCGCGCGAACGTCGATGAGTTTCAGATATTAAATCTTAGATCGGTGAGTTTTAGATCCATGAGATGGTAACAGAGAAGATGAGAGAGACCTACTGGATGCAACGGACAGCAACATGAGGTGATAGGCAGCATTGCGATAGGAGGCAATAGGCACCACTGCGACGGGCATCGCCGTAGGAAGAAAAAGAGAAAGGGAGAGAGAGAGAGAGAGATAGGTCTTGGTTTGGTTTGATTTGTAAAATAGAAAACCCCATGTCGGCTATCCTTCCGATGGTCTGCAAAACAGGAAGTTAAAACCAAAATAATGTGTAAGGAGAAATGACAGAGTCAAGATATGTACCAAAAGAGTTGATTGGGCGGCCAACGCGATTGCAACCAGATCCGGCTCCGCCCGAAAAGTCGCCTTATCAGCAGGCAGTGAAACGGACGTCGCCAAACTAAGTGCAACCGCTGGATCTTTGATTACCGAAGCATCGGAGAAGATCGGCGTATTTTTCATCTTCGGCTGAATAACAAAAGGTACAATCACATCCGATTCCTCCAAACGAGGCCGTTTGTCGGCGCGATCTTCTTCTGAGCCGGCCTCGACATCGGCAGGGCGCTTCCCCACCCTTTGCTCAGCTCTTACACTGGCCTGCACCAACGGTTCTGTTTCGGTGCTTCCTCCTTTTGTCGTCACTTCCTCAATAACGGGCAGGGAGGACTGAGACTGAGACTGAGATTCGACAGCCCGAATCTCCTCCGCCCTCCGCCGCGCAGCTAGCCTTTCTGCGTTCGCTTTCTTGGCAAGCTTAGTGAGGCTCAGCCCGCCATATCTTCTGGGTACGCGTTGGGAAGATCCTCCAGACCCTGAAAAATATCATCAAATGGATGGTCCTCTCGACCCGAAGTGGATGGATTATCAGCCAAATTTAGGCCGGCTTTCTCAAATGCTAATTTCAAAGCCTCGTCAACCTCTGTTTTGGCTTCGTCTGATTTGGTGGCCTCAGCTACTTCCGGTCGCTCTGAATCTGATTCCTCGTAGCCGACTTGCCTCAAATTTTTGAAGTCAGTCAAGATACGGGCGACAAGAAACTCCTCACCGATCGAAATTGGGATATTTTCTGCCGCCGAAAAGGTCGTATCAGTAGGCTCGTAGCGGAGCAGAACATGGGCCACCCTCCCCTGCTTTTGAAGACTCCGTCGGTCGAAGTACTTGAGTGCAGTCTTGATTTTTGAAAGGACGGCGTCGTCAGTTGAGGTCAAGATTTTCTTCAAATCGTTCCCTGCAAAAGCAAAACCATAAGGTCCCAAAAATGAAGCTTTATAAATTTAACAAATGAATAAAAGATGAAACTCGGCCACCTGGTTCGCCCCTCCGTCTAGGAATACGATCAAGGCGATCCTCGCCTTCGTCGAATTCCCAGTTTCCTTGGACGACAACCATAACATCATCGACTCGCTTCCAAAGCTAGAAAGCATAGTCACTAGTTGATGGTCGGTGTCTTTGGTTCTAAGGAAATAACCCCCGTGCCGACTAGAAGACTTGGCCAAGGCGTAGCAATGTCGAATAGCAGGGATGCCAAGGTTAAGCCCAAGACGGTGGTTTAGTGCGACAATCCCCATCACAATCCTAAAGAAATTGACGTTGGGCTGCGAAGGGATTAACTCCCAATGGCAAAGCACGACCCTAAGGAGTGGGTGAAGGGGGAAACGGACCCCGCCCTCAGCGATTGATAGAAGAGGGAAGAGGATTGTGGTTTCATCAATCCTCTCCATATCAAAGGTGTCGTCTGCCACAAAAGATAGACGGACATCATCAGGGATGGAAAAATGGCGTCGGAAGCCAAAAATTCAATCCGGTAAGAAGAGATCTTTTAAATGTTTCGCCATTCTCCCCAGCCAATATGATTATGCTAAGCCAAAAAACAAAGCAAAGAAGGAGAGAACTTACAAGTGGCGAAGGAGGTAGAGAAGAGTAGGAGGTCGCAGAGGTAGTTCGGAAGGCAATCCAGCGACGGGCATCTAAAAGCGTGTATCTATTTGAAAAGACGTCAAAATTTTAAATCACAATAAATGAGAGTGTACGAAGAGGCGGGAAGTTGAAATGATAACCAAGAAGCGTGTGGATAGACATTCGCGTTGGAATATGATCAGTCGCCGAATTTCGGCTCTGACTCTTCGAGTTCAAAGCCAAACACTACAGCCAACTGCCGCTAGTGGAGTGCTTGGGGGACAATTGTGGGGGCCGAATGTTGGGAGTTGTAGAGATTCCGGAGAGTCGAACATTGAAGAATCAAGATTCGAAACATTCGGCCATTGCTACGAAAACTCGGACCCAACCTTATTCGGCTAGATAGTCGATTAAGCAAGGGGCCGAGTGAAGATCGTTTTATTACAAAATATGCCGAATAGGAGGTTGGATTTGGAACTAATCCCGAGGCCCAAAGAAGAAAATATATAAATAGAAGAGACATCAGCCAGAAAGAGGTATGTGATAATTGTGGTGTTTAACTTAGAATACAAGTAATCTAGAATGAGAGACTGACTTGTCCGTCGGAGTGCTAATTCTGGCACCCCCGACCGGAGTGTTTACTTCCTTTCAGGTGCCTATTGGTGGATCACGAGTGTCCCCCTGGATTGGAAGAGTATTTCCAAAAACCACTTCCCCACAATCACAAAACAATTTAAATTTCTCATTTTCAAGTTCTCTACCATGGTCGGTTCGAATATTAGTAATAAGAAAACCTTTTTTCATTTTGAATTCTACGATAGATTTTTGTGAAAAAAGAGAAGGATTCATCTTTGTGTGCTAAAAACATAACCTATGTAAATCTTGAATAATCATCAACAACAAGAAGACAATAATGTTTACCACCAAGACTAGATGTCCTTGAGGGACCAAATAAATCCAAAAGCAATAATTGTAAAGGTCTAGTTGTGGAAATATGAGATTTTGATTTAAAAGATGTTTTGGTTTTTTTCCTTGTTCACAAGCACCACAAAGTCGATCTTTTCCAAATTTAATTCTTGGAAGTCCAATGACCAAATCCTTTCTCAAAAGTTTAGCAATTAAATCTATACGAGCATGACCAAGTCTTTTAGGCCATGACCAACTATTATCACTATTAGCATAAAAGCATTTAATATCACTAGTATAGAGATCATTGAGATGAAAAACATAAACATTATCATGGTGATTACCAACAAATAGAGCTTTGTGATCAATTGTGCTTTCAATTGTGCAAAGTGTTTTATCAAAAATAACACGATTACTCTTATCACATAATTGGCTAACACTAAGTAGATTATGCTCATGACCATCAACAAGTAAAACACTTTCAATGGAAGGATTATGATAGATGCCGATGCTACCAATACCAATAATTTTTCCTTTCTTGTTGTCTCCAAAAGTGACAAATCCTCCATCTTTGGATGATATAATAGCGAAGAAAGATTTATCTCTGGTCATATGTATAGAGCATCCACTATCAAGGTACCACTTCCCTTCTTTAGCTTTGGACTTAAGGCATACCTACAAAATGATAATTAAATGTTGGATTTCGGTACCCATAATTTCTTAGGTCCTTCTTGGTTAGTTTTGTTAGTTCACTTAACAATCCAAATCTTTTTAATTCTCATGTTCATGTTCTTTTTGAATGGACAAAAAGATATATAATGGCCTTCCTTTCTACAATAATAACAAGTAATATGAGAGTATGTCATGAGAGGTGGTTTTTCAAAAATTGTATTGAGATTTTTTTGTTTCTTAATAGGATCATATCCAATCCCTGCCTTATCAGAAACACATCTTCGATTTCCAAGAAGCATGTTGAGATTATCTCTACCTTTTACAAAACTTTCAAGTGTTTTTGTCAAATCAACATTGTTTTTCAAAGCAGTTTTCTCATTAGAGATGGTGTCAAAATCATTTTTCAAAACAATTTTCTCTTTCTTTAATTCGTCTACATTACTAGATAAAGATGCAACAGATTTCTTTAACACATTATTTTTGGCACAAACTTTTCTAAATTCATCTTGTAATTTATAGAATGCACTCTCAAGTTCTTCATAAAGAATAGTTACCTCATATTGAGTAAAGTCTTCATCTTCAAAAGCCATAAAACACAAGTTGGATACTTCATTTCCAACTTCATCACTTAAACTTTCATCTTCAGTTTCTCCCCAAGCTGCTACCGTGGCCTTCTTGTTCCTTTTGTAGTTTTTTCCGTGATTTTTCAAGTTTGGACAATCCATCTTCATCTGTCTTGGATTTTTGCACTCATAGCAAATAATAGGTTCTTTCTTGTTATCTTTGTTGTACTCTTTCTTCAAAGGTCTTCTTCCTTCATGATAGTTTTTCTTGAAGTGCTTTTTAATATTTCTACTAAACATGGCATAGCTTTCATCCTCACTAGAGTTTTCACTTTTATCTTCAAGGGATGAAGCTTTAAATGCAATACCACTTTTCTTTTTATCTTTAACACCCTCATGACCTTTCATAGTGATCTCATGAGTCATAAGGGAGCCCATGAGCTCATCCAATCCAAGTGTGGAGAGATTCTTTGCTTCTATAATTGCAGTGACCTTTGCTTCCCAATTCTTTGGTAAACACCTAAGAATTTTTCTCACCAACTCATTGTTAGTATAAATTTTGCCAAGAGATTTCAAAGAATTTACAATTTCAGTAAATCTAGTAAACATGTTTGAAATAGATTCATCAAAGTTCATTTTAAACAATTCATAACTATGAACAAGCATATCAATATGATATTCCTTCACTTGGTTGGTGCCTTCATACGTTACCTCAAGTTTGTCCCAAATTTCGTTTGTCGAATCACAACTCGAAATCCTGTTATACTCTTTAGAGTCTAATCCACAAACAAGGGTACGTTTGGCTTTAGCATTGGCTTGAAATAATCTATTATCCCTTTCATCACATTCATCTTTATTTTTAGGTACACTAATTGTAGACACCCCATTTTTGACCGACCTTAAGACTCAGATGTCATCGTTTGAGCACGCGATGATCGCGCATGTTTGTGCTCGTTTCGAGTTTCCAGAGTTTTCGGCTGAGTGCCTTGCCTCCGGGCCTTTGAACTCTTTGTGTTTTGGCTTGGTTTGTGGACCATGCCTTGTTGACCTTGCCTGGAGGAAGAGAGGGGTCCTGTAGACCACTTTTCTCTCCTGTAGGCTAGTTTTCGATTTCCGGAGTCTTCAGTCGCGCGCCTTGTCTTGGGACCACTTAACGTTCTCCTTTTGGCCTGGTTTTCGGACCATGCCTTGTTACCTTTGCCTAGAGGGACACGGAGGTCTGTAGACCACTTTTTGTGGTCGTAGACCACCTTTCCCTCTCGTATACCACCTTTTGTGCTTGTAGACTAGTTTTCGAGGCTTCCAGCAGCGCGCCTTGTCCCACGAACTTTTGTCTTTCATCCTTTTTGGTTTGATTTTGGCACAAACCTTGTTTTCCTTGCTTGGAGGGTGGAATAAGGGTTGTAGACCAGTTTCTCTCCCTGAAGACCATTTTTTGTGCCTACCAGCCAGTTTTCTAGTCGGCCAGCTGGTCTTGGTGGTCTGTGAACCCCCAAAAGTTGTCGGTAGCCATGCCACCACCTTGCTTTCCTTGTGCAGACCACTCCTCCCCCTTTGCTGACCACTTTTTATCCTTGCAGACCACTTTCAATGGTCGGTCGACTAGTACAAATAGCTGGCTGACCACTTCAAATGGTCTGCAGCTTTCCTGCATCTTTCTGCAGATATTTTCTTGCCAGTTGTGCCAGCTGTTGGGCATAGAAGCCATCCTCCATACATGTATGGAGGGATTGATTCAAGCTTCAAGCTTGCTCAACAAGCTTGATTCATGTTTTTCTATAAAAGGGAACCTCCTCCCTCTTGTCTTAGGTTCAGAATTTTGTGTTGGAGCTATACATACACTTCTATCTCTATATTGCTCATTTCTCCTCATATATTTGCTTGAAAGTGTCATTTCTTCACACTTTTGCACACAAACACATAGTGAAACACCTTTGTTTTGGAGCTGAGGAACCTTGAAGCTGGTTTTAGAGTTTTTGGATTGCTTTTGGTCCAAAAAAGTTGCTGGAGTTGCAGCTTTGAAGTTGTTCTTCAAGGGTAAGTTTCTAACCCCTTAAAACTTTGTTTTTGATTAAGTCTTTGCCCCACTTTGCATGCTTATTTTGGCTTAACTCTCAACTGCAAAAAGTTCTGATTTTAAGTGCTTAACATGTTTGTTTAAGGCTTCTTTGGTGTTGGGGGTGGTCTACTCCCTTGCATGCCTTACTTTCTAGGCTTTTGAGCGATCACTTTAGGCCTTTGTGATCAACTTTATTTGGCCTCTTCACCATTGAATTCCAGAGGAATTTCTGTGGTGGAAACTTGGTTTTGAGGCCTCAAATGGGTGGGGGTTGTCCCCCCTCCTCTTCTCTTGTATGCTTGTGTTGATGGCTCATCAAAGTAGCATGTTTGTTAAGCTTGTTTTGGCTCCATCCTAGCATGTCTTAGGCATTATTTTAGCATGTTATAGCTCTGTCTAGGGTTGGTTTGATTGCCTCTTGCATGCTCCTTGCACTTGTAGTGCATTTATACTCACTAGCTTAACATGCATCATACTTTGGACCATCATTCTAGCATGTTTTTGGCTCAACTCCTGCAAGCTTTTACTCATATTTTACCATGATTAAGCTCTGTTTTATGTAATTTTGGTCATGTCTTCCTTGCTTTGTACAGCCATAGTGCATTCTAGCTCACTAGCTTTGAGTTTCCAAGTCACTAACATGCATTGCTTGGGCTATTTGCATGATTTAGCATCATTTGATATGTGATTTTAGTGCATGTAGTGTGGTCATGCCCTCACATCTTTCACTCATTCAATGCTTTGGAGGGTTGGTGCCTTATGCCTTGAACATGAGCCATTGTGTATGCCTTCTTGCCTAAGCTTTTGAGCTATCATTTCAGTGTGTTTTTGGTGTTATTTTGCCATGATACAACTCTGATTTTTGTTGGTGAAGTCACCTCATGCTTGGTTTTTATAGGTGTAGTGTAATCATGCTTATTGGCCTAGTGTACTTGGTGTTTTAGCCCTTCATGCTAGCTTGTTTTGGCTGTACTCCATACATGTTTTAGCATTGTTTTGACCTGCTCTATGACTGTTTTGGGTTGTCTTGGCCATATGTTTCATGTATTGCATAGCTGTAGTGCAATTGGCCTTGCTAGCTTTGAGTTTTGAGCCTCCTAGCATGCTTCATTTGTGACATGTGCATGATTTGACATCATTTAACATGATATTTCAGAGCATATGGCATTGCCATGTTCTCACTTCTTTCACTCTTTGAGTGCTTTTAAGAGTTGTGCATTATTGCCTTGTTTGTGGCCTAACTTGTATGCATGCATGCCTAGGCTTTCCAGCTCCCATCTCAGCATGTTTTGGCCTTTGTTTTGACCTATTTGAGTTATGTCCATGGCTGGTTCAGTCATTTGTGCCATGTATGGCATGCCTTTTGTGTAGTCCCTCTTGGTGGCCTTGTGCCTTAGGCCCTCTTGCATGCTATACTTGTGTTGTTTGAATGGTTTGGCATCATTTCATACATGATTTTAGTGCATACAGTGTAACTATACTCTCACATTTGTCACTTCTTCATCATGTATGAGAGTTGTGCTCTTATGCCTAGTTGATGAGCCATCACAGGAGCATGTGTTCTTGGCCCTTTTGTGCTTAAGTTTTAGTGTGTTGGCCACTGTTATGGAGCCTCATAGGTCTGTCCATATTCGGTTTAAGTCCATTGAGCATCGTATTGCATGCCTCGTGTGTAACATGTTTTACTAGCTTTGATGCATTAGCTTTTAAACATGCCATACATGCATTGTCCGTATGATAGAATCTTGTGCATGCATTGCATTATATGTGTTGCATTGTGTTTGGATATAGTGTTAATCCAAACATGAGAAACGAGGGACGTTTCATACTTGAAGTGATGAAACGTACCTCATTTCTCAATCGCCGACCCTCTTGATCATGCATGATAGAGGTTAAGGCCCTTATGTGTTATTTGTGCATTCATTGACATTGAATTGTGCAAACTTGGCTTGTCAGCCATCGCGCATTGCGATGCTCGGTTAGTGGCCCAAGAGTCGAGTACTACACTCCCTTGAGCTTAAGAAATGATAGGGAGGGTGGTTGTGCACACATACCTTGCAAATACACTGTCGTACCCCTTCTTGTTCTCTGTTGCAGCAAAATGGAGATTGGGCAGAATTTCTGGTCAGCAGACCAGAAAAAGTAGCTAGCCGACCACTTTTTCTGGTCTGCAGCATACTTAGGTGGTCTACAGGTGGTCTACACCACCATCAACTGGTCGGCAACCCTCCTGGGGTTCTCCATTTTGTAGTAGAAGCTATCTGGAGCTTTGTACAGTGTTCTAAGATCGAATGCAAATAGAGGCAAGTTGGGGCATAGCGATGGATTTCTGAGCAAGGCGATCGACCATGCATGCACCTTCCATATTCTTGAGCAGAGTTGGGGCAGCCTCATTCATAACTTTTCTTGTTGTTTAGCTTGAATTTGTAACTTAATTAATTCATTGATTAGTTAAAGTACTGTAATAACTAGTTGTAGCTAGTAATTCATTTTGTTGTGTAATAACTAGTTTAATTAGATTATTAGACTAGTTAGATAGATTAGCTTAGATTAGCTAGTTAGCTTATTATTCGGACCCTTCGTTGAGAGGGCAAATGTTGTAATAAGTGTGCGTGAGTGTGTGAATGTCTTCCAACCCCACGTCTTTCTCCCTTTTACTTACCTGCTTTTGATGGTTAGTTTAGGGTCATTTTCAATTACCATACTTATGCTTTGCATGCGCGCATCATTCATCTGTCTTGCATGCACCGGGCTCGACACATCATTCAAACTGCATTGTATTTCAAATACCAATTTCAATACATGTTATCTAGTTGCATTCACATGACATCTTAGAATAGCCGAGCCTATCTTAGTTGTATTTTGCATGCGTTGCATTAGGCATTATTGACATAGCTAGGGTCATGCATTGATTTCTAACATAGCTTTTGTTTTGGCTCGGAGTACACTGTGAGTGTTTAAGCTTTAGCATCCTTGCATGTATGTAAGTGACTGCCATGATAGCATGCTTGCTATGAAGCTAACTACTTAAGTGTTTAACTGCTTGAATGCCTGTAGATGAAGGCTTCATTCCTTGAATTGGAACAATTCATTAAAATGCGAGTTTTAAGCCCACTTGAAGTGGCAAAATCATGTTTTCCTAAGCTCACTTGAGGGTGGCAAATCCACGTCTTAGCTTACTTGCGAGTAGCATTTTCAAACCATTTTCAAGCAAACAAACATGAGATGTTTTGTTCCAATTTAGGCGATCAAGTCTATACTTGTATGCCGTGAACATCACGTAGTAATTCTAGCTAATAAACCGAAATAAGAACGCATGTGTTTTCAAAAACAACATATCATGTTAGTAATGGTCGATCTTTGATCGGGCGAGCGGGGGTGCTCATTATATGACCTTCCCCTCTCGTACCCAAGTTCCCGAGCAGAGACAACTTTGGTGATGACGGACATGCGGCCTTAGGCACAAGTCAGGGTTTCCTAAATTTCCCCAAAATAAAATATTTAGGTGGCGACTCTGAAATATGGCAAAGCAGTCCGTGTTTGGTGCTTTTTTATTAAAATCGATTTTCCAAAACTATTTGGTGGATTTGGACTCTTTGGTGATTTATTAGTCTTACATTGCACTTTGTGAGATTAGATTCAGAACCGTGACACGAGTCCGAACTGTAGTAGCTAACAATTTGCGCCCTTGCGCGTGGAGCGGAGCTCAGGCGGTCTACACTAATATTGTCTACTAATTTGGTAGGGATTTTGGACATTTGGTGACAATAATCCACATAGCATAATCAGTGGCTTAAAGGTATAAGATCATCTTATCTTTCCAATGGCTATAGTTGTTTCCATCAAACAAGGGTGGCCTATTGGTGGCTTGTCCTTCAAAAGTGCTAATGCTAGCTAAGGTTGCCATAGATTAGATTGTTAAATCTAAAGCAAGAGTCTAAGCTCTGATACCAATTGTTACCCAAAAGACAACCTAAGAAGGGATGTGAATTAGGTTTATACAAATAAAAATTATAATACCCTAATAAAAATTACAACTAGCACAATAGATAATTAATTCCAAGTGGTAGATGAATATCTGTTGATGACAATGCTTAATGAAGAAATTTATCAGTGAGGTATGCAAACACAGTAAATGGTTATAACAGTTAAGTAAAGAGATTAAGGAAGAAGAGACAAACAGATTTATAGTGGTTTAGCTTCAATAGAGCCTACATCCACTCCTCAAGCTTCACTTGAGATTTTCCACTATCTTCTAGATTCAGTGTGTGCTAACAACCATTTCACAAATGGAGCAAGCCTCCACAGATTTTACAAAGACTATACCAAGTCTAAAACCTTGCCCTCTTTTGCTGATTCTCAATCACATTCAAAGAGTCAAGAAATCGGAGTGTACCACACTCTTACAATATTTGAATGATAGGTATTGCTTTCACAGAAAGCTTGAAATAAAACTCTCTCAAGAAATATTACAAATATAGAAGCTCTAAGTTTATATCAGTAAAAATAAAATTCTCACAGATAAATCTTCTTAAAGCTAAAGTTCACTGAAATTTCTGAAGGGAAAAATAAAAACCAAATAAGAAACAGTTCAGAGAATAAAGAAAAATGAAAGTGATGATTGATCAGAGAAAGTTTTCTTGCTTGTGTTGTTTCTTGTATCTCTTGTTTAGGAGAAGCTCTGCCTTTTATCTAGGAGAAGATCATTGACAGTTGACTGTTGCGTGTGTTGAAAAGATTGAGTAAGATTTTGGTTAAATCTACTCTACTCAATTTTGCATTCCCTATATTGATTAGATCTTGAAGGAGTTGAAAGTATGGTCTGAATGATAACAACAATTTTTGAAAAAGAGCCGTTGCTGTGTAGAGTGCTTGTCCACTCGGATGTCCGAAATGAAATTTTGTTCTTGAGGGATGTCCACCCAGATGTGCTCCCGAATGTCCTGTAGGGTCCCGGTAGTCAAGGATGACTTCTGCGGTTATCGAGGATACTACTGGGTTGACAGCCGGTAGGATACTGCTGGGTTGACAGCCGGTGAGAAATAGAGTTGAACTACAGCAAAATTGGGCCACAAGTCGTTGGCCGATCGTTTGGCCGAATGACCGGCTGGATGTCCACCCGGACGTCCGGTCCCTGTTGGGCTGCACTGTTTGAACTGCTACTGTGCTGGGCTGTTTTTGGCACTGACTTGGACTCTGTCATGGGACTACTTTTACACTCCAAACATATATTTTAGGATAAGAAATTAGGTGAAAAATAATGGAATAAAAAATATGTTTTCAATCTATTTTTCCCTTCCAAATAAATCAAAAACAAAATCAAATAAATCATCAAAACAAATAAGTCTAACAAGTTCAAGACATCATGTTCACTGATTAGCTAGTAAATCCGATAGTATCTTACAAGGGAAGGTTAAAAGCCAAAAGCTACCTATTCTTTGCAGAATATCTCTGACTTTTGTACTCTCTATAAAAACATCACGTCATTGCATTTCTCTTTTCATCAATTTGATTCATGTGGGGGATTGTTTAAAAATTTATAAAGGCAGTGGTGAATTGAAATAAACTCCATTTGAATAAAAGAGTGCAACCATTTCATGGTGTCTCTTTGTTTTAAAGGAAGGGTCAACCCTCCATTTAAATGAAAGGGTGTAACCCTTTCATGGTGTCTCTTTATTTTAAAAGAAGGGTCATGTCCCCTCTTCATGACGTTTTCTATTCAAACTGAATAGGTGTCAACAAAGCCTATGTAAAGGCAGCCCCCATTCTAATTTTATTTAATTCCAAATTCCTCAAATTCAAGCATTCTTTTTATATTCTTCATATTAGTTCATAGAGATTTCAGAGAGTTGCAAAACATAGGTTTGATTCACCTAGCAGATTATTTGTAGTGCTGCTATAATCTGTGTTTTCTGATCATTGTATCTTGGGAGATAGACGCTGATAACACGTAAGCACCTGTGTGGCGGTGAATCTATCTTAAGGACAGAGTGTCATGCACTCGACTTAATCAAGAGTTTCTGTTCAAATTTTTCGATACAAGAATATTATTGTAAATATTTTATTTTTGTTATTTCAGTTTCATTTCTCTACACATAAGATTATTTCGACACTTTCCATCTGGGATTTTCCAACAACACCGATCTCATGCTAGGGTAGTGTCATCAGACAGAAGGAAAGAAATAGCGTGCTTAAGAGACGTTGCCAACCAAAAGTATTGTGAGTGGCACATGAATAGAGGCCACCATCGTTCAAGAAAGCCTATGGAAGGCCAAAGTGGGCATTCCGTCTCCGAACCAACAACTACCACCACCGTGACGCTTGCTTCCTCCACATTGGCAGCATTGGTGGAGCCTAGAGGCAGCACAACCAACAGCCTCGGCCTCTCATACCACCCCCAACTCAAGAACTTGCAGCCAGGTACACCTAATCCTTGTGCATCTACCCCACATATCAATAGGTGAATACAACAAGAGTAAATTATAGCAAATTTCTTTTGGTTTAGCTTTGATTGTTACTTTGATCCATTGTTTATAATTTGTGCATATAAAATTTTATGGCTTTATTTTTGTTGCAATGTTGACTCTCCATCTAGTTTCAGAATAACATGTAAGAGAAAATGGTCTTGGCAAAGCATTAATTCCTTCTCCAGAATTGTTGGTGAATGTTGATTTAATTTCCAAGTTAGAAACTTAGAATAGTACACATCTACTGGTATGTTTGATTGAGACTTTAATATGAAGAACGTAGACATACATGATGACATATGTAGTGCTGCAAACAAGCCCAGTCGAACAAAGTAGATTGCTTATGCTTAGCTTGAAAACTTAAAAACTTTCAAAATGTATTCAGGTAGATTGGCATAATGAGCCAATCTTGAACGAGACGAACACAAACCAAGCTCGAGTAGGTTGGTTTTTTTTAATACATATATGCTTGTTGAGCCAAGTAGTACGTTGTACAAACTTGACTTGAAAACTTAATAAGTTTTAAAATTTGTTGAAACTTAGTTTCCTTACATAGAAACTGAACTCGAATGAACGTTTAACGAGACGAACACAAGTGAGTTCAAATAGCTTGATTCGTTTTGCAGCCCCATTTATCTATATATTGGAATTAGTGAACCTGGCTTATAATTTTTGAAGTATGAATATTTTTATTGCTTTGTAAGCTTACTATGTTAACTTTTTTGTCTGATTGGTTGTTTCCTTTCATGATTTGAATTCTCAAAGTAGGTTTTTTCTGAACAATGAAAATGCAGGGGAGACGATTCAAGATGCAACAGACCTCTCCATGTTATCGTCTGCGATCAGCCTAAAACCAAACCAATTTTCAATTCCAAAATAGCAGAACCCTTCTAAACAATCCTTTCGCTCTGAAGTTGGAAGTGTCTGCTCAGACTCTTTGCTCAACCCTTTGCATAAAAGCTCCACCCTCAATAGCTACAGAAACTATAGCTCATTGCGCAACCTCAATGATGGAGAAAACGAGTCACAACACTCAGTCCATCAATTCATGGATGATTGGCCTAAAACCTAGCTCTTAATTTCAATCCCTATGGATGCCTTAGACTTCATGTCATCCACTTCATTGTCCACTAATGAAAAACCTGCACTCTCACCACTAAGACTGTCATGAGAGCTTAACTCGACTAAAATGGGTTTGGGATTGGGAAATGTCACAAATGAACCAAACCAAAGGCAAGCCAACTAGATTTCAATATCCTGGGAAACATCGATGGGTGGACCTCTTGGGGAGGTATTGCATAGCACTAGTGGCAGTGTCGGGATTACAATAGATCATTTGCGCTCAACCTAATGACAAAGGGCTAGGACAATAGTCTCAAATTAGCATCATCGCCGACTTGGGTCCTATAGAAGATGACATTTGAATCACTTTCCAATAGCAGTGCAGGAAGTAGTCCAAGAGCAGAGAACCTTAGAGGCCTTGTATACATTTGACCTCCAATGAAGATGACGTTGAGTGATGGTAAAAGCTTGAGTTTTTATGTAGTTAACAAACATTAGAACAATTAAGTTTTGCAGTTTGAATTTGTTAATTCCTTTAGATGTTGTTTGTTTGTTTATCTTGATCTGTGTAAGTTGTCAAAATTAAATGACTATGAAAATCTTCAACTGTTAATTTAGCTTTCAATCTTTGATGTAGAATTTTACCATCCTATACTGGTTAACAAAGGTTTGACCATGTGAATGTTGTTGGACAATCTTCAATGTATTCAAAGAAATGATTAAAGAAAGGAGCGAGACTATTTGATTACAAAAATCAAAACAGTATATATAAAAAATAAAAAAATAAAGCAATAGATTATTATTTTGTTACAAAAATAAAATCAGAATCTGAAAAGGAAAAATTAATAAAATAGAAAAATTAACTAATCACTCACCTTTTTATTTTCTCGAACAAAATTTTGATCAAGTCCAGTGTTCAACACTGTGTCCTTAAGACAAATTCGTCCTCTCTACGGTGCTTTCAGATTATGGAAGTCTATCTCCCAGGATAAAATGATCAACGATAATTTAGTAGGAGCACTACAAACTAAATGTCCAATGAACAGACTTTGTGTTTATACTCTTTCTCATAGAAAATTTATGCAACAATATGCAGGAGATCAAAGCAAAGAAGAAGAATGAAATTTTTGAGTGCAAAATCAAAATAAGGGACTGACTATTTATAGGAGTAGAAGGTGGTTTTTTGGGTTTGAACTCAACAGATATAAACATGTTCAGGTTTGAACTCAACAGGTATGAACATATTCGGATAGGTATGGAACCTATACAAAAAATACTGAAGAGATGCAAAGGCCTAACCGCCAAAATTTAAATTTTTCCAACCGAAATTTGAAATCAAACCGAACAAAATTTATTTTCCAGGAAAAATATAGAAATAAATTCAAATGTTTATGGCCCAAAAAGATAAGTATTGGGCCAGACAAGCCCAACCTAACCTCACACCACGCACATGTGCCCAAGCCAAGCCCAGCCCACCCGACTGACAACACAAACGACGGCGGTGGTGCGTGCGCGTGTGTGTTTTTTTTGGGTCCAATGGGTCTAGCCCATTTTGCCCATAATCTCACCCTTCCACAAAACTTGGGTACTCCTTGGGGCCCTCCCCAAGTTATAAACCCAAGCCTTGTAAACCCACACCAAGTTTGCCTACTAAAACAATGTGGGACAAATCTTAACTCCAACCTTTATGGAAATTTCACCAAAAACACAATTTTCATGGAGCTCACTTTGGCTTCAATTTCCCATTCACCCGATAATGGTTTTGAGCAGCCAAATATACGACGTGAATCACAACGCAGCATAGAATGCGTTACCACCAATACCCGCTATAACCGGTACTTGGGACCTAGTTAAATTATAGTCCAAAGTTGACTAAAAATTATGTTTAATCATAGAATTTTCTCAACCATTCTAACAATCCCCGACATGAATGGAATTTGATGACAACGAAAATGCAGCAACATGCAGAATTTGTCGAGAGAGTATAAATAAAAAATATCTTGCATCAGGATAGGTAGCTTTCGGCCTTGAACCTTCCCTAGTGATAACCTATCGGGCGTACTAGCTAACCAATGGGCGCGATGCCTTAAATTATTCAGGTGTTTGTGTAAGCCAAGACAACAGATTTTACACAAAATATCTTCTGACACAACGTGGTTTTCACGGTTGTGTTCATTTTGGCCTTGAACACTCCTGGTTGTTTGTGAGTACTTCTAGAGAATTTAGCCTCTTCATTCTCATAGAACCGGCCGTAATTCGACACTCATATAGGCGATTCTTATTGTGAGTATCTCATATACTCATCTTGGTTTTTATGCCTAAATCAATATATAAGTAATCTGAAAAATCTAGAAATCCCCTAGATGTTGATTTGTGATTATGTATCAATTTTAAGCAGAATATAACAATCCCAATCAAACAATTAAGACAAAAAGACACAACGTTTTAACGTGGAAAAAACCACAATTGGACACCTCCAACTGTGATAAAAAAACCACGGGCAACAGCCACAAGACAATCCACTAAGAAGAATTAAAGGAATTACACAGGTATACTCTCAATTACCTAGCGAATCCACAACACCTAATTGAACCAACCGTTATGTGCCTCTTCCAACCCCATCTTCACCACAGAATTGTCTTTCTGGTGAGCCACTCTGGATTCCACCACAGCTTCAGGCTCGAATTCTTCAGAATACACAACTGAAGAACAACACTCTCTTTTGTAGAACAAAACACAACATTTGATGTACTCTCTTTAGAACATGAGTTGAAGACTCAATCAAAACATCAAAGAAAACTAGCAAAATCTCTCCTGATCTAAACCTTAAGATCCAAAAATAAGATCTGGAGAAGTCCCATCGATCACTTAGTTTTGGAAGAAAACCAAGTATTTATAGAGAACCAAAAGTAATCCTAGATTCAGAAGAAAACCAACTCTTTAATCAAATCTGGAAATCTTGGATCGCGCGGTCCGCTCGAGCGCCCTTTTCCCCGCTCGAGCGGAGACTTCAGATTCTGTGATTTCATACAGGCTCCACGCTCGAGCGTCGGTTTTGCCGCTCGAGCGGCAAATCACACTATCCAGTACTTTTGCAGGCGACTGCAGAGATGCTGAGAGCTTCCAATCCCCGCTCGAGCGTCCCTTTCCCCGCTCGAGCAGACAGGCCAAAACTGGAAAAACTAGAAAAATAAAACATGATCGAACAGGCAACTTTGAATGCATTTTTGCATTTTGCTTCGGGCGCGAGCTGACCGGGCAGCTCGATCCCCGTCATAATCAGCGAAGTGGCAATCTTGAAAATATTTGCATCACAAACTTCTCTGAAAAGCACAATTCGGGTTGGATTCGCATCTAAACACTCAACCTTTATGTGCCTCTTCCAACCCCATCTTCACCACGGAATTGTCTTTCTGATGAGCCACTCTGGATTCCACCACAGCTTCAGGCTCGAATTCTTCAGAATCCACCGAAGAACAACTCTCTCTGTTGTAGAACAGAATACAACCTTTGATGTACTCTGTTTAAACCGTGAGTTGAATACTCAATAAAAACATCAAAGAAAACTCCCAAAGTATCTCCAGATTACAGCCAACAAAAGCCAACTTCTTTCTCAAGGTCATGATCTGCAAAACAGTCATTAGTGCCACAATCTCCAAAACAACTATTAGTCCCACAAGGGTATATGAAAATGCAATAGACATATGACACGATTATCTTGAAACATGAGATGGAAAACATGAATAGATGAAAACTAAAACTCATGAAAAACAACTCTCAAACAACAAAAGCAAGATCATAAACCACACACGCAATGATATGACGATGTAAATATCATGAACATGCAAGAAGGGCAAATAGTGTATAGCAACATGCAAAACATATAGCCAATCTCCCTTACCAAACATAACAAAGTGTTCATGCTAAACAACTCTTGCAATGAGAAACCAAACTTCCTTACCAAGCCAAAACAAGATGAACCAAACTCCCCCTCACTAAAAGCAACCACAAACACTGAAAACAGTGAACAAGAAGAAAACGATAAAAATAATATGGTGGAGCAAGCAAGGAATTTCAGATTAGTACCTTAAAACACAATGTGCACAGTCTGTAGAAGATTCCTCATGCAAGAAAGTGATGCATTATGTGAAAAGCATAGATACCATGATAAAAGTGTGTGTGTGACTCTTGGAGTTCGACAAACACTAGATTCAATCCTAGTAGTGATATGAAAGCTGGACCTCCGACAAGAGAATCTTAGCACAACAAAGGAAAGTCAAACCACTAGGAATCAAGGGGTATTTGGTGAGTAAAGGCGGAAGCTCCCCCTCAATCAATGAATCTTTTTTTTTCTTTCTTTTGCACATTTTTTTTTTCTTTTGCATATTTTGTCTTCTTCTCTTTCTCTTTCTTTTTCTTTTTCTTTTTCTTTTTCTTTTTCTTTTTCTTTTGCACAATCATTGGTGGCTGACACGCTCAAGAGTATGGAAACCGAACCAGAGAAGCATGGATATAATAAGGATGGCCTGGTTGGTGACTCTGAGGTAGCCTTTTCCTCATGGCTAGACTGCAAAGAATTAAGGGGAAAGCCATGGAGATGCAAAAGGATGGTAGGTGGTTAAGAGACTCAACATCACCCATGATATGCTAGTATAGGTCAATTCCTCTAGAAAAGCAAAAGATACAATGACAGAAGTCCATACAGAAAAAATAAGCACTAAGGCGGAAGACTCCAAAATTTGCTAATCCAAGAGTGTGTACAGAATGACACATACTAATCAAAGAACACACACTCCAAAATGAGTAATGACCACAGAAAGCACACACATATTAACATGTAATGGATATTCTCATTAATTCCAATATGCACCAAGGACCACTCAAAAAATTTCAAGCTTGCAAAACCATACTAAGAAAATCTTTTTGGGATTTTTTTCTCTTTTTTTTCAAAAATAAAGCAAGACAAAAAAAATGAACAAGCACACATGTTTAACACACAAAAATCCAAAAGCTAAAACAAATAAACAAATTAACACAAGTCAAGTTTTCTCACCAAAATCTTTTTCATCTTAACAAAATTAGGTCTAGCGGTCTTGGTAAATGTCGCGGTGTTGTGAACACCCTCATGAATCTTGGTATTCCGCTTAGGCATGTAAGGCTGTCTCCTAACCCAAAAAGTATTCGAATTTCTACCCTTTTGAGACACTTTCCCATGCAACTTATAACAATAAGGGCGAATATGACCATGCATACCACAATGATGACAAATAAAAACAGGGTGTGCCTTCTTTTCTTTTACCTTACCAATTCTAGGGAGTTTGAGAAGTCTTTCCTTTTGTTGAATCTTTTGTCCTCCCTTTCCTTGAGTTTTTGTATCATGAGATGTTGAAGCACTCTGTTTTTGCTCTTTCTTACCACCAAAGCCAATGCCACTCTTGTCACAACTCGTTTGTTAAGACCCAATGATATCCTCCAAGGTCTTTGATCCTCTGTTCCAAAGATCAATGGTAGCCATAGCACACTTGAGCTCTTCCTCTTTCTTGATCATTAGTTCTTCCAAAGCAACTTGTGACATCTCCAGAGATTCAATCTTTTCTTCATAGATGGCATGGGTTTGCAGTAGCTCATTCCTCTCTGTCTCACAAGTTAACAGTTTTGCACAAAGAACTTGTTGATCATCAGCTATCTTGATGGCATTGATCCTAGCCTCGGAAATCTCCTCCTTAAGTTTGACATTCTCACATTCACATGCTTTGAGTTTCTTTGTGAGTTTGTCATTCAATTTGAATAACTTAAGAGACTCCTTATACAACTTCTCATAAGCTTGTTCAAGCTCTTCATTATCACACTCCGAGGATTCATCATTAACCGATCTCTTTGAATCCATTATCACAAATCAAACAAGATCTCGTTCTAAAAGAATTTTTTTTAAAAAAATAGAACGACCTGCTTGGATACCAATTGAAAAATCTAGAAATCCCCTAGATGTTGATTTGTGATTATGTATCAATTTTAAGCAGAATATAACAATCCCAATCAAACAATCAAACAATCAAGACAAAACAACGCAACGATTTTACGTGGAAAAAACCACAATTGGACACCTCCAACTGTGATAAAAAAACCACGGCCAACAGCCACAAGAACAATCCACTAAGAAGATTTAAAGGAATTACACAAGTATACTCTCAATTACCTAGCGAATCCATAACGCCTAATTGAACAAGTAAATTAAAGAGTTTTTTAGTGTCACATCATATCCGTCACGTTAGAGTGTTACATTTAGAAAAAGTGCATAATATTTTTTTTAATTTTTTTTATGGTGTCACGGAATTGTCTTTCTGATGAGCCACTCTGGATTCCACCACAGCTTCAGGCTCGAATTCTTCAGAATCCACAACTGAAGAACAACACTCTCTTTTGTAGAACAAAACACAACCTTTGATGTACTCTCTTTAGAACATGAGTTGAAGACTCAATCAAAACATCAAAGAAAACTAGCAAAATCTCTCCAAATCTAAACCTTAAGATCCAAAAATAAGATCTGGAGAAGTCCCATCGATCACTTAGTTTTGGAAGAAAACCAAGTATTTATAGAGAACCAAAAGTAATCCTAGATTTAGAAGAAAACCATCTCTTTAATCAAATCTGGAAATCTGGGATCGCGCGGTCCGCTCGAGCGCCCTTTTCCCCGCTCGAGCGGAGACTTCAGATTCTGTGATTTCATACAGGCTCCACGCTCGAGCGTCGGTTTTGCCGCTCGAGCGGCGAATCACACCATCCAGTACTTTTTCAGGCGACTGCAGAGATGCTGAGAGCTTCCAAACCACGCTCAAGCGTCCCTTTCCCCGCTCGAGCGGGAAGGCCAAAACTAGAAAAACTGGAAAAATAACACATGATCGGACAGGCAACTTTGAATGCACTTTTACATTTTGCTTCGGGGGCGCTGCCCCTCGACCCCCGCGAGCTGACCGGGCAGCTCGATCCCCGTCATAATCCGCGAAGTGGCAATCTTGAACGCTTTATCATCACAAACTTCTCTGAAAAGCATAATTCGGGTTGTATTCGCATCTAAACACTCATAGCCTCACTGAAATAAAAAATGCGAATAAAATTACAACTCAAAGGAGTTTTGTCAAACGGGATTGCCAAGAAATAAAACCTAACATAATCATTAAAAGAAAAACTTATTCTTAAACCTCTGTATACAACACAGGAATGGGTAGGGAATTTTATTCCCTTGGTGATTTCTAGTGAGCCACACATAACTTAGTTGTCCCTTTAAACTTAGTTCTTGGGATCTCCAATCATCTATGATGGCTCTTATGTAATAGGCTTTTATCCCATCCCCTTCGATGAACTACACACTTACTCTTTTATCAAACCTTTCGTTAATGGATCCGCAATATTCTCTTTAGATTTTATATAATCTATTGAGATTATTCCACTTGAGGGCAATTTCCTTACGGTATTATGTCGACGACGTATATGTCATAACTTACCATTATACAAATGACTTTGTGCCTTGCCTATTGTAGACACCCCATTTTTGACTGTCCTCAAGACTTGGACGTCACCGTTTGAACACTCGGTGATTATCCATGTTTGTGTTCGTTTGGAGTTCCCGGAGGCCTCGGCTCGCGCGCCTTGCCTCAGGATCTCCGAACTCGACTGTTTAGTGTCTGGTTTCACACCAAACACTTGTGTTTTGCCTTGGAAGGGTAGGGAATGCCTTGTGAGGCATCCCCACTCACCACCGGCAGTGGCTAGAGGCCACCGGCTGGTTTTTGCTGCCATCGGTACTATTTGTTGCCGGTCAGCACTATTTAGTGCCAGGTAGCACTATTTTTTGCCAAAATGGCATTTTTGGCCGGCCGACTACTGTGCATCTGCTTTTGCAGATATTTTAAGACAGCTGTCTTGCTTTTGGCTCCCCTCCATACACGTGTATAGAGGGATTTCTCTCTTGGAAGCTTGTCTTGTAAGCTTTACAAGACAATAAGCTTCTATAAAGAGAAGCCTTGTCTCTTGGCCTTAGGGTTAGAGACTTTAGACATTTTAGAGACAAAAAAACACAGAGAGAAGCTCTGGTTTTTAGGGTTAAGATCCATACATATCCTATCTCTCTTTTTCTCTCTTTGTGCTCTAGGTGTTTTGTGTCTTACTATTGCATATAAACACCTAGTGTTTCACCTTCTTCTAGCTACTGAGGTTCTAAGGGACTGATTTTAGTGTTTTGGTGTTGGATTCAAGCCAAGGAAGGCCATTGGAGCATCATTGTTGAAGAGGTCTTCAAGGGTAAGAATCTCACCCCTTTATTCCCCATTTTTGCACCTTATTTCTAGCTATCTTAGAACTGTTTTTGTGCTTAGTGTATAATACAAAAAAGTTCTATTTTTTAGCCCTCTTGATCATTTATTAAGGGTGTTTTGTGGTTTGAGGGTGTTTGACCCCTCTTAGGCCTTGAAAGGCCTCATTTTGTGCTATTTTGTGCTAGTTTCGGGACTTTGGTGTTTGGACCTCTTCACCACTGAAATCTTGAGGGATTTCAGTGGTGGAGATGGTGCCTTGAAGTCTCTAAAAGGAGAGGGCCATCCCCTCTCCTTGGTGTCCTTAAAATGGACCATTTTTGGCCTCTTGAGAGAGCACCTAGCTAGGCTTCATGTTGACCATGCCTTAGTTGTTTTTTGTGCTTAATATGTCATATTATGCCTCTGTTTTTTGTTGGTTTTGGTACATCATGCATGCTTAGCATACCTACCATGTAATGCCATGTTATTGCCTCAATGTGCCTTAGGTTGTTAGCCCTTGTTAGAGCATGTTTTAGGCTTAGTCTTGTGAAGCTTTTGTGCATATTTTGCCATGTTTTAGGTCTGTCCATGGTTGTTTGGGTCGGATTTGGCATGCATCATATAGCCCCTTTGCATTTTGGCTTGTTGGCCATAAGTGTGCGCATGTATAGCATGACATTTTTGCATTGATTTGGTGATTTGGGACCATCCACCATGTCATTTCAAACCTTATAGTATGCTTGTAAGCTTGCATTTGATGTCCCTTTAATGCCTTGTAAGGTTGTCATCTCATGCTCCATGTTCGTGCCTTCATGCATGCCATCATGTTTAGGCCCCTAGGATGTCATGTCATTGTGTTCTTAGTTTTGTTTTAATATGCTAAACCTCTGATTTTGGTCCTTCCTTTCATGCCATGTTTGGTCTTGCTAAGAGTAGTTCAATACTCCCTTTAGCTTGCTTTGAGGTTTGATCATCCTAGCATGCATTGCTTGTGTTAATTGGTAGGTTTGGAGCCTCTAATTCATGCATTTTCATTGTTTACTTCATATGCCATTAGCCCACATTATGCCTCTCCCAAGTGTGCTTCGGTGTCGCCTTTTTATGCTTAAGTGTCGGTCCTTGTGTGCATGCATGTTTGCATGCCATTTAGCCCTCATTTTATAGCACTTTGGCCACTGTTTTGGGCCTATTTAGAGCTGCCCAAATCATGCATAAGTCCATCTTTTCATCCATTTGCATTGCCTCACGTTTGCTTGTATGCTTGCATAAGTACCTTGCCATGCCATGTTGCATCCTTAGCTTGCATGCTTAGGTTGTCTTGCATCTTGCGTGCATGCCTTGTTCCTTGAATTGGTGATGGGAATTGGGCCTTGATTTGTGTGTTTGGTTTGCATTTCATTTGACATCAAAGTCGCATACTTGATTCTTTGGGCCATCATGCATAGAAATACGTGATTGGTGGTCCGAGAATCGAGACACATGTCCCTTTGAGTCACAACCATGATAAGAGACATGATTGGTGCATATATGCTTTGAATTGTTCTGCTATGCTTTGCCTTGCCCTCTGTTGCTGTCAATTGCAGATTCTGCAGGAACACTCTGCCGACCGGCAGTGTCAAGTGCCGACCGGCAATTATTTCTCTGCCGATAGCCTCACCTTGTGCCGGTGGCCACATCCCACTGCCGGTGGCAATTCCATTCAGCCGGTGGTGTTCCCAGATGTCCAAGGGAGCAGTCCTGAGGTTTTGGCAACCTCCAGAGGAGTGAAGGAAGGAAAACAGAGGCAACCTATGCATGACGGCGCATTTCTTGAGGCGATTTACTGTTTTCTTAGCTTAAGTCAATTTGCTTAGCTGATTAGGCAATTTATAATATTTAATTAGCTTGCGTATTTAGTTATTTGTATTATTTATTTGGTCCCGCCGAGCGAGGGCAAATCTGTAATAAGTGTGTGTGAGTGGTGTGTATGTCTTCCAATCCCCACTTCTTTCTTCCCTTTTACTTACCTGCTTTGATGGTTAGTATTAGGGCACGTTTAATTTAGCATACCTTATGCCATGCATGTGTGCATTCATGCATTTGTATTGCATGCATTAGGCTCGGTACATCACGCTAACTGCATTCGTATTTCAAATTCCAAATCGAATATGTGAATCGATTGGTTGCATCTCATATGCCATATTTAGGTTAACCGAGCCTACTTTAATTACATTTTTGCCTGTGATGCATTAGCCATTTTTAACATGAACTAGGACATGCATGTTTGCTAACTAGTTTAAGCATAGTTCAGTAGACCGTTCTATGTTAAACATGGCTTGTATGCGTACATGCCTTGCCTAGGGAAGATTTGGTTTGGCCCGCGTGCCATATCCATTGCCATTTCCCCAATATTTTCATTATATATTACATTGTAGTGTAATTGTTGCCATCCAGCATTAGGATCGTAGTCCTTTCCCCAGCGGGTCGTTTCCCCACTTATGTCATCCCCCCCCCCAATACTTGTGCTTGCGTCCGTCTACATTACTCGTAGTTCAGTTGACCGTTCTATGGTAGACGGACTCGTTACCTCCATCAATCTATTTGACTTGTATGACGATTTTACCCTTAAAATAGAGCATTTGCAAAGAAAACAATTTTGATTGTCCTTATTTGCAACAAGATTCAAAATTTAACGTCAAATATATCACTATTGAAAAGTTAAGTACCAAAGTGACACAAGTCTCAAATTACAGGGACTGTTAGTGTAATTTGCCCTTTTTTAAAGCTAAAATCTGATAATCATAATAAAAATTAAAAGCACTCATTATTCAGTTTCTAAATAATTAATTTTATTTTAGCTTATTTAAGCTATTTTTGCTTAATAAGCAAGCAGAAATTGTACTAAACAGTCTGACACAGACTCCCAAATTAAAATAAACTATGGAATAATACCCTTTCTTATTTGTTCTGGCAAAGCAGTCCATGTTTGGCACTACTTTTTCAAAAATCTGTTTCTCAAAACGATTTGCCGGATTTGGACTCTTTGGTTCAAGACTCAGAACCATGACACAAAATTGAGAGTCCGAGCTGTAGTGACCCCTAATAATGAACAGAACAGGACTCACCCTCCCGGGGCGTTCGGGGACGTCTACAGTTTCTGGCGACTCTGCTGGGGAAATTATTAGAGAGCTTAACTCGAACTCGTGATATCCTGTTTTGATCTCATTTGTGTGTCTCTTTGCATTTGCATTTGCATTGGTGCGCCTAGGAACACAGTGTTTGCCATCTGCCATTCCTGAACGGTTTGCCGGAGGCTTGTCTTGTCAAGGCATGACCATAAGGCTGACCGGTTATGGGCTCTGACAGCATGGGAACACAAACCCCGGTTTACCGGGGCACCCTTTCCGAGCATTCGACCTAGTGCATATTCGGATCCGTAGTGACCATTCCAAATTAGGACAGGCTGCTTACCCGATATTAGGTTGTTTGAGAACCGCTGCGTGCATTGTGAAACCCTAGTTCCTGACAAAATAGGACAGGGAAACCCTACCCCAACATAGGGGTGTTTTGGCTCTCTTTACTTGCTATGTGCTTTTAGAATGTATTTCTACAGGGAAAGTATATATCAGTTTGCAAGTTTGAGTATCAGATCTGAGGACACCAGTATCAGTGTCAGTTATAAGAATCAGTTATCTGCGGGTATCAGGGTTCAGTTTTCGGGAACAGTGATTTCTGGTAACAGTGATCAGCAGTAGAGTACAGTTGTTCAACTACACCCGTGTTTGATCTGTTTGGGCTGAAATGCTGATTGTTTCTCCTTTTAGTTCAGAGCGTCCAGAGCCGGTACAGAATAGCTAGTGCTCCCCCTTGCTGAGGCAGGACTTATGGCGGCACAGAATACAGAAGATATCATGGTTATGACGACTGCATTAGATCAAGTGATCGCTCTACAAAGTGAGACCAACTTGGATATGCCATATCCACCCAGGTCGCCTGTTGTGCACCCGGTCTGGGCACCCCAGTTATATCAGGCTCGCGAGCCTACTACATTCGAACTGATGGGGATGATAGGTGATCTCCAGAGGTCTGTGGTGGATCTCGCCGACGGAATGTCAGCTTCACCCCCAGCGGCACCGTATGCCGGGAATTTCATACCACAGGAGCCTCCACTGCTGGGGCGGATTGTGATAGAGCTCAGCCAGCCAGAGGTGGCTTCCGGCTACAGCCACGACATGTCAGCAACAACCGGGCTTCGCTCTAAAGTAGCAACCCAAACCCTTGACCAGGCTGAGGCCGGAGAAAAAGACAAAATGAAGGCAGATACCGATCCCATTGAACAACTGCTGTGGGCAGTCGAGGCTTTGAAAGCCGGGGGGATGAACAAGCAACAAATATCCGCAGTTGTGGCAAAAACTGTGGAGGATGCTTTCCCCACTCCACCTGAGGGTAGTTCAGGTCAGTCAGAAAATCGAGATAGGCCCCGTCATGCCAAGACAGTTCCTCCTATTCCCGCCCCTGCACCCGGGAAAGATCAGAAAGCCAAGGTGGCGCCTGCCGACCCTTTCGCCTGTGCAGCTAGTAAGAGCACGCAGACTCCAAAATACCTGCCCCGGGGGCGCAGGACTTTTCATGCTCTCTACATGCCTTTGTCCAAGGCACTTCAGATCCTTGCCGAGAGAGGGCACCTTAAACCCTTGGAGCCACGGCCTCTCCCGAAGAATCTCCCCGCTACGCGTGATGCTGCTCAGTACTGCGTGTACCACCAGCAGACGGGCCATGCAATCGACAATTGCTTCCGCCTCCATCATGAGGTGCAAGATTTGATTGACAACGAAGTTATCCTCCCACCCACCTTAGTGAAGTCTGTTACCACCGAGCTGTTGGACTTTGAGGATACTGCAAGTATGTAATCAGAAGGTGAACCACCTGCGGGCGGCATCTGGATGTGTTTTGAATGTAGCGTCTGGCACGCATTTTTGAGTGGCTGTGAACGCTAACTTTGTAAATCCTGGCTTGGGTATCGAGTCAGTCTTTTGTTTTGAGTCTATCTCTTTGTCTTGAGTCAGTCTTTTTGCTTAAAGGTCTGTCTTGTTGTAGCGAGTCAGTCCCTTTTGTATAGAATACCAGGTGATTCTGGGGTTGTTACCTCGAACACCGTTTTGTCTTGTAATTACCTGTTTTGTTTTTGAGTCTGTTTCTGCCGAGGGGCCAGTTACACCAACAAATCTGAATAGAACAGCTGTTGCTATCTCACTTCCGTGCTTGCTTTCAGTATAAGTGCCAGAGAATTTGATTGGGCTGACAGTACGTCTCGCCTGCTCTCCTGTGCGCCAAACTCATTGCATTAACCTAAGTTTTTTTCAAAAAGAGAAAAACCTTTTGAACACTGCGGTGATGAAAACGAAGAGGAAGGAATTCCTCGGGTTTTGCAAAATTTTGATCATTTTGAGAGAAAGAGAGGCGTGCTAAGCCTTTTAATGAATGAAATCATGCTTGTCGGCGTGAGTACAGAGAAGGATCCTGGCTTGATCCAGATTGGTTCCACACTATCTTCGGCGCGAGCGATTTGTCGCTTCCTTAAAAACTTTCAAAAACAAATGTTTTACGCGGCCTTGTGAAGACTTGTGTGGAATCGCTCTTGAGATTGCGCAGCCTAGGATCGCTCTCAGCCTCAAGATTCAACCCGTTCGTTTTCAAACTTTGAACCCATTTAGAACGTTCAGAAAGTTCAACGGTCAAACGTCATGTAAGGCCTGCATGGCCAGATCAGAAGCAACCCTCGAGCAAGAGGCATCAAAGCCGAATCAAAACGAGTAGATCTCACCAGAAGAAGCTCGTAGAGCAACCATGATGGATTCTTCTACAAATCAGTGCAACAGCCGTTCTCCTAGACACAGAGAGGCTTCAACTTCAAAAACCATTTGGCATGGACTTGTTACACTTTTACCCTTTGAGAGGCTCGCTGGGCCGAAAACCCGGAAGGGCGGCCCAGGCAAAAGTTAGAGCATGAGAAGAATACAAAAAAGAAAAGAAAAAAAAGAAAAAATACAAAAATACAAAAGAAAAGAAAAAAAAAGAAGAAGAAAGAAAAAGAAATGAACAAAAGAAAATGAAAAGGAGCTCGCAAGGTCGAAAACCCGCATCGGGCACCTTGGCAAAAGTTAGAGCCTGAAAAGTGAAGGTTAAAATACCCGAGTGTACCTTAACCGGAACTACGTAAGGCTTGATTCCCATGTTTGGGATACGTAGGCAACTTCATCATGAAGTCCAGCCCCCTAACGCTTTCATAGCGTCTCAGTCCATGCAATGGTTTCGATTTCATCCCAAGGTCCAGTTGCCAACACCTTCCAAGGCGACTGTGTCCATATATTTGTTGTGACCGTCTTCGTCATCGCTGTGTCCAAGAGCTCGACCACCACCAATGAAGACTGTTTGTGGACTGCTGCGGCATCATCCAAACAAGGGGCAACTTTCTGTTGCCACGAGCCGTCGCGAGACGCCGTTCAAACCAGGGGCAACTTTCCGTTGCCTCCCACCCCCTTCAAACCAGGGGCAATTTTCCATTGCCTCCGATCCGAGGTTGCGCATCTCAAAGAGTAAGTTCCATGCCCGTTGAGCATTGACTGTTTGCAAAATAGTTTTTGAAAATTTTTACTGAGGTTGACTATTTTCTCGAAAACTATTCCATTTTCCAAAACTGGACTGTTTTCATGGACCCAAAAAGGAAAATTTTCAGTGCTCATAGCCTAACTTGCATGGCTTTCAAATCAAAAATAAAACAAGTACGTTAATCCGACTCTCATTTTGATCAAAACCGTTTTAGTAGAAAGCAAAAACGAAAAGAATGGTTAAAATGATGAACTAGGGGCACAGTTGAGTCAGGCGTTTTGTCTTTCCCCCGTCGTCAACATACTTTCCAGAAGAGCACTCTACCCGCCAGAAGAAATAGCCGTGAGCTAACGGTGTTAGGCATGAACCCACATCCTTCTATTTATCCATCAATCACCCTGGGGAGGGATGAAAAATGAGAGAATGAAGAATAGAGAGGTGTGAGATGAGAGAAAAGTGAGGAAAAGGGTTTTTGAGAGAAAAACCGAGTTTGAGTGCCAGAGTGATGTGAGAATCACAAATCAGAAAGGGTGGGAAACAATACCCAGAGAAACTGGCTCCTCATGATCAGAAATCCCCCGTCTTCATTTACGCGTCTGTGTGTCGTGTCTCTTTCATTTGACGGTCTCGTCTTTTGTTTTTAGTCTTTCCGGAGCGTGTCTCGTTGTGTTTAGGTCGTGTACCTTTTTGTTCGAGTCCTCCCCGCTATGTCCAGTCGTAGGCTCGATACCCCAGTTAAGAGAACCCCTTTTCCGAAAGTTAATCGTTTATGCTCAGAACGTTGTGTCATTCTCTATATCCGATTGTATTTCAACTCCAGCTGGTTTCACCGCTGTAGTCCGTCTTGTCAGATTGGGCCATTTGTTCAGAATTTTGCTGTGTGCAGAATGAACCGAATGCTGCGTTATGGGCTGTATGCAGATTAATCCCCAGTAGAGCAAGGGTTGTGTATCCAGAATCAGACAGTGGGCTGCTTGGGTTATTTTGCTGTTGGCTGTTTAGTTATCTGATTATTACAGTGCAAGTGTTCAATTTTCAGACAACCAATCAATTTCATTTACATTGAGGTGTAACATGATGGGATGCAATGCAATACATAAGATATGTAAATGTAACACTTTTTAAGTAAAAATCTGTTCATTTCATAATCTTTTTCAAGTACAAAGTTTTGAGGAAAACAAAATCTGCCTGCGGCAGTACAAGGTAATCTAACTACCAACAAAAAGGAAAAGTACAAGAAAGAAGAAAAACAACAAAAATCTATGCCAAGCGACTCCAAGGGCCATCAGTCTGTCCTGGTCCTCTTCCTGGACGAGGGTCCCGGAGCATCATCAGCATCGTCGTCACAGCCCGAGCTAGAACCGCCTCCGCTCTCCTCCTCCGATGACTCGGACTCCGCCTCTGCCTCCGACTCTGACTCCTCGTCATCATCATCATCCGGGACTGGAGCTCGCGAGCTGCTCCCGACATGAACGAGCCCCGCCTTGGAGTGGGGGAATACTCGGCCCTCCTTATCTCTCCCTCGGGCAGGGACGGAAGGTCCAGCTGGAGCACCTCCTGCCATAGGAATCTGGAAAGGAGGCTGAAAAAGGTACACAAAAGGGAAATGCGTCAGTATACTGTGGACAGTTTAACAATGCAGAATGCAATGTATGAGTACAGTGTGTGAACGCCGTGAACAGTTTATCAGTGCAGAATGCAGTGTATGAGTACAGCGTGTGTATACTGTGGACAGTTTAACGGTGCAGAATGCAGTGTATGAGTACAGTGTGTGTATGCCGTGGGCAGTTTAACAGTGCAGAATGCAGTGTATGAGTACAGTGAATGAATGCCGTGAGCAGTTTGTCAGTCCAGAATGTAGAGTACAGTGCAGAATGCAGTGTATGCAGTGTGTCAGATGCTGTGAGATCAGTGTATCAGGTGTTGTGCCATGCATCAGATTATGTGAAGCAGTGTATGAATGGTTTGAGGCCAGTGTCGAAAGAACGTACCAGAATGCTGTAGAGGGCCAGGAGGTCAAAAGTCCGCTGGAGCATACCCATCATGGAAGCATTCATCTCCAATGACTGCCGGGTGTACGCAGAAGAAGCCTGCAAAAATATCAGATGCATCAGTATTTTGTGGAATATCAAATAAACTGAAACGAAATGACTGTACAAAAATGCAGTAATACATACCGGAGGTAAGTCGGGGACACCGATGAACTCATGATCAGCTGGCGGAAGGGCGAAGGGGATCTGATAGGTCGCCCCACCCTGCCCTCGGAAAGTCAGTGCAGCAGGCAGAACAGGCCAGCCAGCCCCCCGTCCTCCCTGAACTCCGCCTCTGCCGCGGACTCGAGCCCTCCTCGAAGCTCTCGCTCAAACTCTCGCTCCTGCCCCAGCTGCTGGCGCCACGAGCCCGACTCCCTCCGCTCGACGGCCCCCGCTCAGAGGTCGCATCAGGTACATCTGCACGTACTCCCGGTAGTCGCCGGTGCCTCTGAAGCGGGCCTCCTCCCAGCCGATAGTGAAATCGTCTATCTGCTCGGTGGTGAGCCTCTCGGTCTCCCTCATGACCGCAGGAGGGTGAACCGGGACTATCTGCTCAGATAACCCCAGGGTCTGGCGCAAGAAACGCTCACCTAGGTACCAAGCCCGACAGACCGGGCCCTCCAACAAGATCCGGAAACGTGAGGTCTCATCGGCACCGGCGAACCGATCCCGCGTCACAGCTGGCAAAGGAGCCCAAGGCTGCCAGGTGATCTGAAAATGCAATACAGTTTGTTATCTACTGTCTTTGAAATGTGCAGTGAAAAGGCGAAGCTTAAATAAACTGCAAGTAAAACATACCTCGGCAGGAGTAATGGTGTCGAAGTATCGGCAGAAGAAGCTGAATGTCTCTCGTGGCCGCCGGGTACATCTCCCGTCAAAGCGTCGTGAGAATGGGACGACCAGAGGAGTCTCTGTGACTGGTACGGGAGTGAGCCTAGGAAAGTAGGTGTAAACCCACAACTGCAAGGTAAATACCAGTGCATTTATCAGATAAAGCAGAATACAGAATAAAGCAGAAATGACAGAGCCGTGTGTTGTGCAGTGTATTGTGTACAGTGTACAGTGTCAGTCTCAAGCAGATATCAGTTGTGTGTATGTTTACAGTCAACTACGGTATACGGCATATCAGCTAAAGCAGTTAAAGAGCATAAATAAGCTACGACAGTTTTTGTGCCCTACATTGCAGAAAGTAAAGTAGAGAAAAGAGAGTTACCTCAGAAACGCCAAAGGACAGGTGGGAGGTAGGCTCGCGCAGCAATAGCTCGGGTGGCACGTGCCTCTCGAAACTCCGAAACTGGCAGAGTCCGTCGGGGGGCAGAACATGGATCGCCGGCCGGTAGGTCGCCGGGTCGAACGGGCGCTCGCGCAAAGGTAAAAGCTCGACCTCGGGATCCATCTCGTGGTCTGGGGGAGTCCCGCCACGTGGAATGTCGTCCGCCATGTCAAGAGTGATGAGAAAATAGCCGGAGGAAGGAAAACCGGGCCGGAATACGAAGAGTCAACCGGAAAGTCAACTCCCGAGAGGGTCGGAAATGGCCGGGAAGGCCGGAATGTGGAAAGGCACGAAAATCAAGAGAAAAGTAAGGGGAACAAGCTCCAAAAAGGCGAGAACGCCAAACGAAGCACCGAAACGAAGATGTGTTCGGTTGAAAATGTCCGAAACGCGAAGGAAATCGCGAATCCGACGACGAAACGGGCGTAGAACGCGAAGAAACGGGCGAAAAAGGAGAGAAAAACACTCTAGAGAGAGAGAGTGAGAGTTTTCAGCGTAAGGGAAGTGAGAAAATAGGGTTTGAAACCCTATTTTAAAACACCCGAAGTGAATTGCCGAAACTGCCCCGACTCAGGAACTGTTTGCCGGTCAGCAACATTTTGTGCCGGCCGGCACAATATTGTGCCGATGAAGTTATTCTGCAGCCGGTGGACAGCCGATGGCCTCCCCTCCCGGCCGGTGGTGTTCCCACAGCCTTGTTTATGCCATATGAGAAGTTTGTGGTCTTCATAGATCAAGAAAGTGCAAGAAAGTGCAAGAAAGTGCATCTCCGACGCTCAACCGGCATCCGTTGTGACCTCGAGTCGTGTCTTCTATGCGTGGCACTCGAATTCGTGCAAGGTGTATCCTTTTTGTATCCTTTTAAATTCAAAAGTTTCCCCATGTGCGTTGCACACGTTCATCGCACTACTTCGGTGCATTACATCGCGCTGTCATGCGTCTCACATTCGCATTGTTATGCACATACTACATGCGTTGTAACACGCACCCCTTGCATTGTCATGCACATCTCTCATGCATGGTCATTACATTTTTATTCCGTGCATTGTCGTGCATTCCGAAACACGTGCGTTGTTACGCATTTTTTTACATTCCGTGTGGCATGCGTGTCACACTTAGCATCGTCTTACATTCCGTGTGGCATGCATGCTACACTTGCATCATTTTGCATCTTATAAGGCACGCATGTCTCATTTATTTCATTTGTATTATTTTGCATCGGCATGCGTGCCCCATTTGCATCGGCACGCGTGCCTTATTTTCATTGGCATGCGTGTCGTCATTTGCATAGAGCATGCAATCAATCGCACTGTTTTGTGCAGTTTTTCATTCGCGCTGTTTTGCGCACCTTCATCGCACTATTTTGTGCATTGCATTTCAATCGCGCTGTTTAGCGCATCGCACTGTTTTGCGCATCGCACTGTTTTGTGCATTTTAATCAATCGCACTGTTTTGTGCATTGTATTTCAATCGCGCTGTTTAGCGCATCGCACTGTTTTGTGCATTTCAAATCACTCGCGCTGTTTAGCGCATCACACTGTTTTGTGCATTTCAAAATCAATCGCGCTATTTAGCGCATCGCACTATTTTGTGCATTTCAAATCACTCGTGCTGTTTAGCGCATCGTACTGTTTTGTGCACTGCAAATCCCTCGTGCTTTTTTGCGCACCTCAATCGCACTGTTTTGTGCATTTCAAATCACTCGCGCTGTTTTGCGCATCGCACTGTTTTGTGCATTTCAAATCACTCGCGCTGTTTAGCGCATCGCACTGTTTTGTGCATTTCAAAATCACTCGCGCTATTTTGCGCACCGCATCGCACTGTTTTGTGCACCTCACTTGCATTTTGCATGCATTCTATCGCGCTATCTTGCGCACCTTACTTGTACTTGTTAGTACATTGCATTGTTTTGAATAATAAACCGGCTTCGCGTAGCGTATAAGTCCAATTGTCAAAATTTTGCATTCCGTGTGGCATGCGTGTCACACTTGCATCATTTTGCATCTTATGAGGCACGCGTGTCTCATTTGTTTCATTTTGCATTCCGTGTGGCATGCGTGTCACACTTGCATCATTTTGCATCTTATGAGGCACGCGTGTCTCATTTGTTTCATTTTGCATTCCGTGTGGCATGCGTGTCACACTTGCATCATTTTGCATCTTATGAGGCACGCGTGTCTCATTTGTTTCATTTTGCATTCCGTGTGGCATGCGTGTCACACTTGCATCATTTTGCATCTTATGAGGCACGCGTGTCTCATTTGTTTCATTTTGCATTCCGTGTGGCATGCGTGTCACACTTGCATCATTTTGCATCTTATGAGGCACGCGTGTCTCATTTGTTTCATTTTGCATTCCGTGTGGCATGCGTGTCACACTTGCATCATTTTGCATCTTATGAGGCACGCGTGTCTCATTTGTTTCATTTTGCATTCCGTGTGGCATGCGTGTCACACTTGCATCATTTTGCATCTTATGAGGCACGCGTGTCTCATTTGTTTCATTTTGCATTCCGTGTGGCATGCGTGTCACACTTGCATCATTTTGCATCTTATGAGGCACGCGTGTCTCATTTGTTTCATTTTGCATTCCGTGTGGCATGCGTGTCACACTTGCATCATTTTGCATCTTATGAGGCACGCGTGTCTCATTTGTTTCATTTTGCATTCCGTGTGGCATGCGTGTCACACTTGCATCATTTTGCATCTTATGAGGCACGCGTGTCTCATTTGTTTCATTTTGCATTCCGTGTGGCATGCGTGTCACACTTGCATCATTTTGCATCTTATGAGGCACGCGTGTCTCATTTGTTTCATTTTGCATTCCGTGTGGCATGCGTGTCACACTTGCATCATTTTGCATCTTATGAGGCACGCGTGTCTCATTTGTTTCATTTTGCATTCCGTGTGGCATGCGTGTCACACTTGCATCATTTTGCATCTTATGAGGCACGCGTGTCTCATTTGTTTCATTTTGCATTCCGTGTGGCATGCGTGTCACACTTGCATCATTTTGCATCTTATGAGGCACGCGTGTCTCATTTGTTTCATTTTGCATTCCGTGTGGCATGCGTGTCACACTTGCATCATTTTGCATCTTATGAGGCACGCGTGTCTCATTTGTTTCATTTTGCATTCCGTGTGGCATGCGTGTCACACTTGCATCATTTTGCATCTTATGAGGCACGCGTGTCTCATTTGTTTCATTTTGCATTCCGTGTGGCATGCGTGTCACACTTGCATCATTTTGCATCTTATGAGGCACGCGTGTCTCATTTGTTTCATTTTGCATTCCGTGTGGCATGCGTGTCACACTTGCATCATTTTGCATCTTATGAGGCACGCGTGTCTCATTTCTTGTGTCTGTCTACAATGCTCATAGTTCAGTTGACCGTTCTATGGTAGACAGACTTGTTACCTCCATCAATCTATTTGACATAGGTGTCGTTGCGAACCACTCGTGATTGGATTGTGATTCAATTGCTTTGCATATAGTTTGCATTGTTTCAATTACATTGCATCTTCATTTCCATTGTTTATACATTGTTTTGTATATATTGCATATCATTTTGCATCCATTCTTGCATTGTAATGCATGTTGCTAACGATATTGTACCTATTAAGTTTGTTTTCTTCTCAGGCACGATATTGTATGTACGGTTCATTTGAAGCTAGTGCAACCAGACGAGCCGCACAGGTATTGTATCCGTTTTTGACCGTCCTCAAGACTTGGACGTCACCGTTTGAACACTCGGTGATTATCCATGTTTGTGTTCGTTTGGAGTTCCCGGAGGCCTCGGCTCGCGCGCCTTGCCTCAGGATCTTCGAACTCGACCGTTTAGTGTCTGGTTTCACACCAAACACTTGTGTTTTGCCTTGGAAGGGCAGGGAATGCCTTGTGAGGCATCCCCACTCACCACTGGCAGTGGCTAGAGGCCACCGGCTGGTTTTTGCTGCCATCGGCACTATTTGTTGCCGGTCAGCACTATTTAGTGCCGGCCGACACTATTTTTTGCCAAAATGGCATTTTTGGCCGGCCGACTACTGTGCATCTGCTTTTGCAGATATTTTAAGACAGCTGTCTTGCTTTTGGCTCCCCTCCATACACGTGTGTGGAGGGATTTCTCTCTTGGAAGCTTGTCTTGTAAGCTTTACAAGACAATAAGCTTCTATAAAGAGAAGCCTTGTCTCTTGGCCTTAGGGTTAGAGACTTTAGACATTTTAGAGACAAAAAACACAGAGAGAAGCTCTGGTTTTTAGGGTTAGGATCCATACATATCCTATCTCTCTTTTTCTCTCTTTGTGCTCTAGGTGTTTTGTGTCTTACTATTGCACACAAACACCTAGTGTTTCACCTTCCTCTAGCTACTGAGGTTCTAAGGGACTGATTTTAGTGTTTTGGTGTTGGATTCAAGCCAAGGAAGGCCATTGGAGCATCATTGGTGAAGAGGTCTTCAAGGGTAAGAATCTCACCCCTTTATTCCCCATTTTTGCGCCTTATTTCTACCTATCTTAGAACTATTTTTGTGCTTAGTGTATAATAAAAAAAAGTTCTATTTTTTAGCCCTCTTGATCGTTTATTAAGGGTGTTTTGTGGTTTGAGGGTGTTTGACCCCCCTTAGGCCTTGAAAGGCCTCATTTTGTGCTATTTTGTGCTAGTTTCGGGACTTTGGTGTTTGAACCTCTTCACCACTGAAATCTTGAAGGATTTCAGTGGTGGAGATGGTGCCTTGAAGTCTCTAAAAGGAGAGGGCCATCCCCTCTCCTTGTTGTCCTTAAAATGGACCATTTTTGGCCTCTTAAGAGAGCACCTAGCTAGGCTTCATGTTGACCATGCCTTAGTTGTTTTTTGTGCTTAATATGTCATATTATACCTCTTTTTTTGTTGGTTTTGGTACACCATTCATGCTTAGCATACCTACCATGTAATGCCTTGTTTATGCCTTAATATGCCTTAGGTTGTTAGCCTTTGTTCGAGCATGTTTTAGGCTTAGTCTTATGAAGATTTTGTGCATATTTTGCCATGTTCTAGGTCTGTCCTAGGTTGTTTGGGTCGAATTTGGCATGCATCATATAGCCCCTTTGCATTTTGGCTTGTTGGCCTTAAGTGTGTGCATGTATAGCATGACATTTTTGCATTGATTTGGTGATTTGGGACCATCCACCATGTCATTTCAGACCTTATAGTATGCTTGTAAGCTTGCATTTGATGTCCCTTTAATGCCTTGTAAGGTTGTCATCTCATGCTCCATGTTCGTGCCTTCATGCATGCCATCATGTTTAGGGCCCTAGGATGTCATGTCATTGTGTTCTTAGCTTTGTTTTAACTGCTAAACTCTTATTTTGGGTCCTTCTTTCATGCCATGTTTGTCTGCTAAGATAGTTCAATACCCTTTAGCTTGCTTTGAGCTTTGATCATGCTAACATGCATTGCTTGTGTTAATTGGTAGGTTTGGAGCCTCTAATTCATGCATTTTCATTGTTTACTTCGCATGCCATTAGCCCACATTATGCCTCTCCCAAGTGTGCTTGAGAGTCGCCTTTTTATGCTTAAGTGTCGGTCCTTGTGTGCATGCATGTTTGCGTGCCATTTAGCCCTCATTTTATAGCACTTTGGCCACTGTTTTGGGCCTATTTAGAGCTTCCCAAATCTTGCATAAGTCCATCTTTTCATCCATTTGCATTGCCTCATGTTTGCTTGTATGCTTGCATAAGTGCCTTGCCATGTCATGTTGCATCCTTAGCTTGCATGCTTAGGTTGTCTTGCATCTTGCATGCATGCCTTGTTCCTTGAATTTGTGATGGGTTGGCCTTGATTTGTGTGTTTTGTTTGCATTTCATTTGACATGAAAGTTGCATACTTGATTCTTTGGGCCATCATGCATGGAAATGCGTGATTGATGGTTCGAGAATCGAGACACATGTCCCTTTGAGTCACCAACCATGATAAGAACATGATTGGTGCATTATGCTTTGAATTGTGCTGCCATGCTTTGCCTTGCCCTCTGTTGCTGTCAATTAAGATTCTGCAGGAACACTCTGCGACGGCAGTGTCAAGTGCCGACCGGCAATTATTTCTCTGCCGATAGCCTCACCTTGTGCGGTGGCCACATCCACTGCCGGTGCAATTCCATTCAGCCGATGGTGTTCCCCGATGTCCAAGGGAGCAGTCCTGAGGTTTGGAACCTCCAGAGAGTGAAGGAAGAAAACACAGGGCAACCTATGCATGACGGCGCATTTCTCGAGGCGATTTACTATTTTCTTAGCTTAAGTCAATTTGCTTAGCTGATTAGGCAAATTTTAATATTTAATTAGCTTCGTAGTTAGTTATTTGTATTATTATTTGTTGGTCCCTCCGAGCGAGGGCAAATCTGTAATAAGTGTGTGTGAGTGGTGTGTATGTCTTCCAATCCCCACTTCTTTCTTCCCTTTTACTTACCTGCTTTGATGGTTAGTATTAGGGCACGTTTAATTTAGCATACCTTATGCTATGCATGCGTGCATTCATGCATTTGTATTGCATACATTAGGCTCGTACATCATGCTAACTGCATTTGTACTTCAATTCCAAGTTGAATACGTGCATCGATTAATCGTATTTCACATGCCATGTTTAGGGTTAGCCGAGCCTGCCTAGATTGCATTTTTGCCTGTGATGCATTAGCCATTTTTAACATGAAACTAGGACATGCATGGTTTGCTAACTAGTTTATTGTTTTGGCACGGGGTACGATGTAAGTATTTATGCTTTAGCATCCCGCATGCGTGTGGAGTGTTGCCATGACAGTATGCCTGCCATGCGGCTAAGTGCTTATGTGTTAAATTATTTTAATGCCTGTGGGTGGAGGTTGGATTTTTGAGTTGGAAAAACTCGTTGAAATCCGTATTTTAGCCTACTTGCGAGTAGCAAATTCCAAAGCGCTTTTTCAAAACCGAACGGATATGCAATGCTTATTTCCAAATTAGGCAATCTAGTCTTAACTTGTTTGCTGCGCGCATAACATATAATTCTAGGCTAATAAATGGAATAAGAACACGTAATGTTTTCAAAATCGGATATCATGGTTAGTAGAGGCCGGTCTTCGGACCGGGCGAAAGGGGTGCTCATAGCTGACCTTCCCGATCGTACCTAACTCCCGAGCCGAGGACAACTTCGGTAATGACGGACATGTGGCCTTCGGCACCGAGTCAGGGTTTCCTAAATTTCCCCATTAAAAAATATTTAGGTGGCGACTCTGTATCTGGCAAAGCAGTCCATGTTTGGCACTTCTTTTCAAAAATCTGTTTCTCAAAATGATTTGCCGGATTTGGACTCTTTGGTTTAGATTAAGAACCGTGACAATTTGAGAGTCCGAGCTGTAGTGACCCCACAAATGAACAGAACGGGAGCTCATCCCTCCCGGGGCGTTCGGGGACGTCTACACCTATTACAGATTAACTATCACAATGAATGCAAATAGCTGGCACGGGTTTTGGCCACAGTGGAATGTTTTCCAAGAAGTGGTGAAGCCATTTTGCTTCTTCTCCTGCTTTCTCTAAAGCAATGAGCTTTGATTCCATTGTGGATCGTGCGATGCATGCTTGTTTCAGGGATTTCCAAGAAACAACAGCGCGCCCTGGAATGTTTTCCAAGAAGTGGTGAAGCCATTTTGCTTCTTTTCCGCTTTCTCTAAAGTAATGAGCTCCGATTCCATTGTGGATCGTACGATGTATGTTTGTTTCATGGATTTCCAAGAAACAACAGCGCCTCCCAGAGTAAATACATATCCACTAGTGGATTTTGAATCTTAATATCCGATATCCAATTTGCATCACAATAGCCTTCGAGTATTGATGGCTATCGAGTAAAGTTTAAGCGATGATCACGGGTAAATCTTAGATATCTAAGAACCCAAATGATCGCTTTCCAATGGTCTTCTCTGGGGTTACTAGTGTATCTACTCAATTTACTGACAGCATAAGCTATATCAAGACACGTGCAATTCATTAGGTACATTAGGCTTCTAATGATTTGGGAGTATTTTAACTGAGACATCGCATCACCTTTATTTTTCGATAAATAAAGACTGATGTCTACATGTGTTCTTGCTACATTTACATCATCCTTGATATATTTACCAAGAATTTTCTTAATATAATGAGATTGTGATAATGCTTATCCATCAGATGTTTTAGTAATTTTTATTCCTAATATAACATCTACGACTCCCATATCTTTCATATCAAATCTTTTATTCACTATTTACTTGGTTAATTTGATCATGTTTTGACTGCTTCCAATGATAAGCATGTCATCCACATAAAGACAAACGATGACATAGCCTTTGTCAATGTTCTTAACATAGACACACTTGTCACATTCATTTATCTTAAACCCATTAGTAAGCATAACATGATCAGATTTTTCATGCCATTTCTTAGGAGCTTGTTTTAATCCATAAAGAGATTTTACAAGCCGACAAACTTTCTTTTCTTGCCCTGGCACCACAACTCCTTTGGGTTGCTCCATATAGATCTCATCATTTATATCACCGTTTAAGAAAGTTGTCTTAACATCCATTTGATGTATCTCTAAATTATACAACGATGCTACAGCAATAAGCATGAGGATAGATGTTATTCTTGTAACAAGGGAATATGTGTCAAGATAGTCCAGACCTTCCTTTTGTCTATAACCTTTTACCACAAGTCTCGCTTTATACTTGTCTATTAAACCATCTGCTTTCATTTTTCTCTTGAATATCCATTTATATCTAAGAGGTTTAGAACCGGGTGAAAGATCCACCAATTCCCAAGTATGATTTTCTATAATAGATTTAATTTCATTATTAACAACCTCTTTCCACAAAGGTGCTTCAGGACCTGACATTGCTTCCTTAAAGCTCTGAGGCTCATTTTGTAACAGGTATGTCAGAAAATTTGGAACAAAGGATTTTGATATTCTCACTCTCTTACTTTGTCTTGGTTCTTCATCGATTAAATCCTGATGATCGAGACCATTACTAGTCTCTTGTATTTGATTGTCATTAGTCTCTTGACTTTGTGTACATTCATAAGTTCTTTTCTGCAAACTTAATTCCTATCCTTTCTTATAAGAAAAATATGTTCAAAAAACACAACATTCCTTGATTCTATAATAGTGTTCACATGAATATTAGGGATTTCTAATTTATAAGTAAGAAACCGATATGCACTACTATTATGCGCATAACCAATAAACACATAATCCACTGTTTTTTGTCATATCTTAGTCTTTTTCGGAACAAGAACTTTTGCCTTTGCCAAACAGCCTCACACCTTTAAGTATTTGTAGGAAGGTGGTCGACCTTTCCACAATTCATAAGGAGTGCTATTCGTTTTCTTGTGGGGTATTCTGTTAAGAACATAATTAGCAGACAATATTGTTTCCCCCCACAAATTCTATGGTAAGACGAAACTTAGTAACATGGCATTCATCATTTCTTTAAGAGTTCTATTCTTTCTTTTAGTAATTTCATTTTGCTGTGAAGAATAAGCTGTTGTAGTTTGGTGAATAATGCCATGTAGTGCACAAAATTCATTTTAAGGTGCATCATATTCACCACCACTATCACTTCTAACCATTGTAATGGTTTTACCAAGTTGATTTTCAACTTCAGTTTTGTAGAGTTTAAATATTTCCAAGGCATCATCCTTACTTCTAAGTAAATATATATAACAATATCTTGTGCAATCATCGATAAATGTTATGAAATACTTTTTGCCTCCTTTAGTTTGAACAAATTTAAGATCACACACATCAGTGTGAATTAATTCTAGAGGTTCATTTTTTCTTTCAACCGATTTAAATGGAGCCTTAGTTCGTTTTGCTTCTACACATATCTCATATTTGTGATTAGGATCAATCTCAAACTTTGGTATATAATCCAAACCAATTAGTCTACGCAAAGCATCAAAATTCACATGTCCTAATCTACCATGCCATAAATTTGACTCAAGAATATAAGCAAAAAGATGTGATATTCTTATTAATAGCAGATTTTGGTACAAGAGTCATTTCATTCAATTTGAACAGACCATTACTCATGTATCCCTTACCCACATACATACCACTCTTTGCTAATACAAATTTATCAGATTCAAATGCAAATCTAAAACCATTTTTACTTCACAAAGAACCAGAAACTAAATTCTTCTGGATGATAGGTACATGTAGCATGTTGTTGAGGGTAAGTTCCTTCTCCGATGTCATCTTCAAGATTACTTTCCCTTGTCCAGCCACAGTAGAAGTAGACGAATTTCCCATGAATAGTTGTTCACCATTTGCAACTATAGCTGGTTTTTTGCACTCCTCGGAGGGGTTTAGTCTCTTCGGGTATGATAGCCCTATAGTTCAGACTCTAGTGGTTTTAAATCTGGTTTCACAAGTGCAATGTAAAACCAAAAAAAACACAAATGAAAGTCCAAATCTAGCAACTCTTTAGAAAATCCACTTATCATCAGATATGCCAAAAATGGACTGTAATACCAGATTTCAGAGTACCCAAATATTTTTAGGAAATTTAGGAAACTTGTGACTCGTGTCAAAGGCCACTTGTTCGTCATAACCAAAGTGTCTAGGTTCGGGAACTTAGGTATGAGAGGGGAAGGTCATGAATTGAGTAACCCACTCACCCGATCAAAGATCAACCTCTACTAATCAGGATGTGATTTTTATCAATATTATATGCTAATGTTCTGATTATTATACTAACATTACTATGTGAAGAAAACTAGTATAGACCACGTCACTTACTTTGGAATGTTTTGACTTCATGCTTTCTTGAAAAGAGTTTTAAATATGTGCAACTCGAAGGAAAAACGAGCTCATATGTACACAAATCAAAGTCATTCCAACTTAAGCAAATAGTCTTCATCCACAGGCATTCAAAGATATATTTCAAATAAGCACGTTGCCTCTTGGTTGTATGCTTGACATGGAAACACAAACACACATGTAATATGCTAAAGCAAAAATGCTCACCTAGTACTCCGAGGTAAGCCAAAGAAAAAGAAAACAATTAGAGAAATGCATGACCCTAACAATGCACATGACTAATGTAACACATACAAAAAAATATAACTATCAGATTCGGCTTCTTAATATGACATATGAATCGATTCAAGGCATGAAGTAGCGCACGTATTCAAGTAAGGAAAAATGACAACGATAGTATGATGAACCAAATCCTAATGCATGAAAAAATGGACACAAAGCATGGCAATGATATGAAACGAAAACATTATACTATATGCAACCACGATAAGCATATAAATAAAAGGAAGAAAGAAATAAGAGTTGGAAGACATACAAATATTACAAGTTTGCCCTCGTAAAAGGGGGTACGAATGAATGTCCCAATTAACTAATTATTACAACACAATTGAATGAATTAATTAACTATTACAAATTCAAATGAAAGCAAAGAAACTAATTAATTACAAATTATTACAAATATGAATATTAAAGAGCTACTAATCTAATGGACTCGAACGGCCACTATTTCTGGGGAATACCCTGCTGCAACAGAGCTAAAACAGAGCAAGACAAAGTGTTTGCAGGAGATTTTTATCCTCTCTGCGCTTCCCTATCATGAAGATGATTAAGGGAAGAGTAGATTCGATTATCAAATCATCAATTATCCCAAATTTGTTGCGTGATGATCTTAAAAATGATAAGACAAGAGCTCAATAAATGAAACAAAAGATAGACAATACTTCCTCCTTATCATGGAGTTACCTCAAGGAAGGGGGTAGACTTTCTTCATGAATCACTGAACATCACTGAAATAGTATGCGATGATTCAAGACGCAATAGGATCAACATAACGTCCGACTGAACCTAACCAAATTTTATTATCTTTTTACTTCTTTTACTCCATTTTTATTAGCCTTTTTTACTTTATTACCTTTCCATTTTCTTATCTTTACTTCCTTTTTAACCAAAGGTGATGATTACGTCCACTAAATCCAAAAGCAATAAAGGACAGCAAGCATGACTTGACCCGAGAAATGAGTTTTTCAAGTCCTTTTCTACGAGAGAAATTACAAAGGAATAATCAAACTGATTTACAAGCGATAATGAATTCGGAGTCAAACTTTATGTGAGCGATAATGACTCCAAATCCAAACTCGATAATGAGCTATAATGAATCTTTCCTTTATGATTTCCAAGGATTTAACTAGAAAATTAGTCCCTTAGAAGTAATGTATCGACAATAAAAAAAAGTGTCAAACAAGAGATCATGCTTAACATAAGAGAGATGTAATGCCCTGGCAATGAACCTCCGAAGAGATTAAACCATTTAGCATGAGAGGTCTCTTTCTTATGCCACGGGCAGTAATCTTTTGTTTGATGCAACTCTTTATCAAAGAAACAAAGAAATGAAGGAGATTGCAGAGAGCTAATGAAAGGTGGATGATTACAATGGTGTGAATATGAACATGAAAGCTATAAAAAGGAAAGAAAAGATTATCAACTCAAATGGATTGGAAGCTACGGTCTATACACCAAATCCATGAGGACTTACAACAACACATACAATATTCAAAGCATAATTTAACACATTAAAAAGCACTAAATAGCACAAAAGCAGTAATGAAAATCAAGTTTTTTAGGTGAAAAAAGTGAACAAAAGTTGAATAAAACCAAGGGATTTTAACCAACCAACAAGCCTAAGGAAGGATGGCTAACCCCTCATCTTTTTTTGTGACTTTAAATCGCATATTTCAGGCCTCAAAATACTCTGAAAATAGCAAGTAAACACAAGGAAAAGAGAGAGAAAAGATGGTGAAAGAGTTCAAAAATTACCCCTTTAAAGAAAGAAAGAGCTTCTTAGTTGACAAACCACAAGCTAAGCACTCTCAAGAGGCTGAAATTGTATTCAAAAATCTCAACAAAAGTTTCAAGTTCAAGCTTATAAGGTGTATGTATGGTGTATGTATATTGCAAGAGAGAAGGAAAGTGTGTTGAGCAAGCTATAGGCTCTTGGCAATTTTTTCTAACCCTAACCCTTGAGGGGGGGTCTTGTATTTATAGAAAAACAACATCTCACGTTGGAAATATCTGAAAGAGGACAGTTGGCCTGGAGCTCATGCATGGGAGTAGCTACAGCTGTCAAAATATCTACTCTCCGTAAACATGGCTGGCCAGCTAATTTATTGTACGGCCTGCTCATAAATTGGTAGGCTAGTCAATTATTTTGGCCCTGGTACTCGCTGAGTGATCAGGCTAAAATAGGGTTTTGGTCCAAATGGGGTAGAAGGCCTGGGTTTGAAGCTCGAAACTGAATTCTTTTGCTAAAGATTCGAACAATTTGCATAATGTAACTTTCATCATCGAATGTTTTGAATAAGGCACCCAAGTCTTAGGAGCGGTCAAAATGGGGTGTCTACAATTGCCCCTCTTTGACAGACCTCGTAATCATAAAATGATGTGAATGAATGTCAAAACCTGAAGACGACCCATTTAACGTGGCCGTAAGACTTGGGCGGACAAACAAAATGCAAATGTAGTTGGTTGAACCCGAGGGTTGCCTACGTATCCCTTTGCAAGGAATCAAACTAGCGTAGCTTAGGGGCAGGACGTAAATGATACATAATTTAACAAAATAATCAAATCACAAGCACTGCCTACCACACGAATATCATAAAGGAATGGAGATGCAAATCAAACTACGTTTAACACAGAAAAGTTGCCGACACCCTCAAACCACAATTCTTATAGAATAGGTGCGTACACATGTACAACTATGCCTTCCGTAAAAAGAGTACAAGAAATTAGGTGGTATGATAGAAGTGAGGAATGATCTATCGAGGAAAGATAATGACCCTAAATGTTGAATGAACAAGACAAAGTACAATGCAATGGATGTAATGGATGAAGTGAATAAGGGCCATAGGCCGAACTACATCTTACCTAGAAAAGGCATGGACACAAAACAAACCACGTCTAACATAGAAAAGGTACCAAAACCCTCAGACCATAATTCTTGCAGAATAGGCATGTACACATGCAGAGCTATGCTTTAACACGGGAAAGGTATGAGTACATGCCAAACTAAGCATAACATGGAAAAGGTGTAGGCAATAAAATTGTAATAACCCTCACGTTATCCTAACCATACTTATATGCATTCATGTAATTTCGTCTTGTAAACTTGCATTTCGAGTCTTGTCCCTATTCGTCTGAGTGTTACAACACGTTTTGCATCTTGCTTGGTGTGAGTTTGGCCGAGGTCATTCTCAGTTACCTTGGAACCACTTTGTTTGATCTCTACCTTCGATTTGACATACTGGCCGAGATGTCATTATCTAGGCCGAGGTGTCCATCATCAAGGCCGAGGTGTGAATCATCTAGGCCGAGATGTTACCTTTGCACCCAAGTGACTTTGTCCCGAAGAGGTATGACCTAGACCGAGGTGTGGCACATCTAGGCCAAGGTGTGGCACAACTTAGTCAAGTGTTGTCCTTCCTAGCCGAGGTCATTGTTCCCTACTTGCCGATGTCTTGCTCTTAGCCGAGATCATCACTCGCCAGAGTGCCCATACCGTCTTGCTTCTTGAACACACTTTGTCATAGTTTTGTCTTGTCACTCAGCCACCTTTCTGTGTAGCACCAACCAGCCGCTGCCACGTGCCTCTGTAGAGGGTTAAGTCAGCCAGCAGGCTTAGAAATGTATCATTTGCTATAAGTCTTTGTTTGTGAGGAGAGAGAAGCTCTAGAAGAAGAAGAAGAAGTTTAGAGTGAGAGAGTGAGTTTCGAGCTTGATTCCTAGAGATCAAACGATTAGATTCGCGTATTGAGGTTATATTCTTAATCTACTCTTGTCATTCTTATTGATCATCTAGCTGCATTGCATGATCGAACCCGTTTTGCATGTCATGCATCGATTTAAAGTTGGTTTTAGAAAGAGGAAATGGTGTTCTTGTATTCACGAAAGAAAAGTCTTGTTCGATCTAAAAGTTTGCATTAAGTTTCGTGTTTTTGTGTTTGTTCTCACTAGATTCTTGAATAAGGGTATCCAGGTCCATGTTTTTGAACTCATAGCATGAAATCTCAGATTTTGAAATAACAAATCACGATCTTTGCATTCATCTTCCTCATGTTCATGTTCTTTAAGAAAGGGAAACCCAGATTTTTTCCCGACTCCATTCCGCTGAATGTGGCCATCGAGCCAGCACCTCGGTAAGGAGGTGTGGGACCTCGGTCTAGACCTGGTAGTCGTCCAGCATGTTTTCCCGAGATAAAGAATTGTGTTTGTTCTGATTTGACTTAGTCTTGGGGAAATGCTGAGATCATCTGCATGCATGTGAAACTTGTTTGAAAGTGCATTCAACCGACTTTGCTATGTGTTTGTAGGGTTTCGACTTGCCTTGACCCCGACGTCTCAAGAACTAAGTGAGTGGTATCTTTAATAAAGCTATGTTTTAATGCTTTGATAAAGTCTTGTTTTGCTTGTTTTGGAAAGTATTTGCAAGCACGAATGGTTATTCCTAATTGAAAATATATATATATATATGAGAGGGTAATTTTTGGTAAAAATTGGGCCGAGCTGTGAGATGGACTTGGTGGCCCAAAATGCCAAGGACTGGGTAAAAGGCCGAAATGTTACTACGGCCCAAAAGAGATAAAAGTCACTCCGGCCCGAGCTGTTGAAGTGAATCCGGCTCAAGAACGATTGGTTTACTCCGGCTCTGCGAGATGAAGCAATGTGAATATTCACATTGTCAATAGGCCAGATCGGGCCCGCCCCGGGCCGCCCATGGGCCGCGAGCGGGTTTGTGATTTGTTATTTCA
>NW_021024628.1:2803560-2867336 GCF_004153795.1 Camellia sinensis
GCTAATGAAGATTGGCAAGAATGCCAAATCCCAGAAGGGAGGAAAGAAGAAAGTATTGCTGAAGGACAATTGAGTTCCTATCCACAACACTAGGGGCAAATTCAGCCCCCATTGGATGGACTTCTACATCATCAGCGAACAGCAGCCACTCTCTTGGATTCAGATGGCTTCGAGATCCCAAAACCATTTGACATGGACAAAGCTACACTTTTACCCTTGAGAGGCTCGCTGGGCCGAAAACCCGGAAGGACGACCCAAGCAAAAGTTAAAAAAATAAAATAAAATAAAATAAATAAAAAAATGCAAAAAAAAAAAATACAGAAAAAGAAATAAAAAATCTTGAAAAAAAAAAGTAGAAAAGAAATGAAAAGAATTGAAAAGGAAAGAAGAACATAGCTCGCAAGTTTGAAAACCTGGAAGGGCGGCCTTGGCAAAAGTTAGAGCCCAAAAGGAGAGGTTAATACCCGAGTGTACCTTAACCCCGAACTACGTAAGGCTTGATTCCCATGTTCGGGATATGTAGGCAACTTTATTATGAAGTCCAGCCATAAAAGACTTCAAATTCAACTGTCCTGTCTATGAGATTGAACAGGTTATCTTTGTCATTTCTGTATCCAAGAGTTAGGTTGTGACCTTCACCATGAGAACTGGTTACAATGCGCTACGGTACTATTCAAACAAGGGGCAACTTTCCATTGTCAGACAGTGTGCTGCGGTGCTATTCAAACAAGGGGCAACTTTCTGTTGCCGTGCAGTATCCTTCAGACAAAGGACAATTTTCCATTGTTTTTGGATCTGAGGTTGTGCATCGCAAGAGTAAATTCTACGTTGGTCAAGCAGTGGCCATTTGCAAAAATAGCTTTTGAGAATTTTTACTGAGGTTGACTAATTCTCTCGAAAATTATTCCATTTTTCCAAAACTGGACCATTTTCTTGGACCCAAAAAGGAAAATTTTCAGTGCTCATAACCTAACTTGCATGATTTTAAATCAGAAAATCGAACAAGCATGTTAATCTAACTCTCATGTTGGTCAAAATTGTTTTAGCAGAACGTCAAAAACAAAAAATGGTCAAAATAATGAACTAGGGGCACAGTTAAGTCAGGTGTTCTGTCTTTCTTTTCCCCATTGTCAACATACTTGCCAGAAAGGGCACCGTATCTACCAGAAAAGGGCACAACAGAAACTAACAGCAAAATGTCAAAAGTTCTCTCATCCTCTAGGCAGCGAGGTATCAAGCTAAGTGCGAAGCACAAATTGGAATGGAGCAGGATATTCCATTCCCTCATCTGGACAGATCTGATCACGTCCAAACTCCCCAGCAGAGCATTGTCAACCGATGTCCGCTGCAGATTTGCTACACACCTAGTTGTAGCGCAACCCCTCTGTGCGAGGAACTCACTAGTTGTGCACAGAAGAAAGAGAATCTAGCAGAATGCTAGGGGCAAGAGCTCACAACTTCTTGTTTATCCATCAACCACCCAGGGGAGGGATAAAAAAAATGAGAGATTGAAGAATAGAGAGATGTGCGTTGAGAGAAAAAGTGAGAAAAAGGTTTTTTTCAGAAAAAACAAAGCCTGAGGGCCGAGTGATGTGAGAATCACAAATGAGAAAGGGTGGGAAAAATACCCGGAGAAACTGGCTCCTCGTGCACTGAGGGGTCTCTTGCCATTGGAACACGTCTGTGTGTCGTGTCAGTCGTTTTGTTTGTCTCGATTCTTGTTTTGAGTCGTTTCAAGTGTTACTCGATGTGTTTAGGTTGTTTACCTTTTGTTTTCCGTTGTTGAGTCGTAGTGCGCTGTGTTCAGTCGTAGGCTCAATACCCTAGTCAAGAACTCATCTCTCAATTTCAAAAATAAAATCATTTTGCGCCCCGAGTGCCGTGCCGTTCTCCACATCTGTGCAAAACAAGATTTGTTCTTTCGTAAAATCGCAGGGTTCAACCCAGGTCATGCAGGAACAGTAAAACCAGGACCTATCTGAAGCTATATAGGTTCCAGACTGCAAAGCAAAAGAAAAGAGGAAAAATGTCGGGTATCTGAGTTTGTTTCAACTTCAGTAAGTTCTGAGATTGTATTCCGTGTGTACCTCTTCAGGTCTTGCCAATGCCCCGAAGTATGAGTGTGCCTCTACCTTAAGATCAAGATCAAGTCCGCTTTAAGCCAGAATGGCGATCAAGTGCTCTCCCTGAGTACCATTCCCTGCCCGAGGCATCTTGGCTATGTTCGCAATGAGTTCCTAGGAGACCAACTACGACGGTGGAAACTGGAGTTCGAATGGCTGTTGCCTAGAATGCAAAGGTTTGGAATTTTTGAGACTAAAGTCTAGTTTAAATACCCAGTGGCGTGTCCTCGGCTTGAAATCTGTATGGAAGCCCCATCGGTTGAGACAGTGTGTATGCACTTCAATTCTGGATACTGAACTAACCTAGTCTGTCACCCCGTTGGAGAATAGAGAAAGTTGTGAATATGGTCAGAATGAAAAGCGGCATTTGTGGCTTCTACATACGAAGGTTACCCCTTCTCAACATATCAAAACCTTTATACTGTAAGTTGAAGGTAAGTCTTCAAAGAGCACGAGGGGAGATCCCCGTCAGAGTAAAGCAGTTCATCGCCACTCACCCGTAAGGTGCTTTCTAAAGCACCGCTAGGTTTGTTTATTGCATTCCTTAAACATCATGCACTGTATTGCATTGTACCTTTCAAGTTTCTTTCTCATTCATGCACGATATTGTATGTACGGTTCATTTGAAACTGGCACAACCAGGCGATATTGTATGTATAGTTCATTCAAAGAAGTTTCGTTTAAGATCATTCACTTAGTGTATCAATCACACTTTATTTACTTTAGTGTATCCATCACACTTCATTCATTTAGTGTATCAATCACACTTCACTCTCCTTATTTACTTTAGTGCATCTATCACACTTCATTTATTTAGTGTATCAATCGCACATCACTCTCTTCATTTGCTCTAGTGTATCAATCACACGTCATTCATTTAGTGTATCAATCAGACTTCACTCTCTTCTTTCACTTAGTGTATCAACCACACTTCATTCATTTTGTGTATCCATCACACTTTGTTCACTTAGTGCATCTATCACACTTCTTGTTCATCTTTTGTGTATCCATCACACTTGTTCACTTACTGCATCTATCACACTCCGTGTTCACCTTTGGTGTATCTATCATACTTGTTCACTTAGTGCATCTATCACACTTTGTGTTCACCTTTTGTGTATCTATCACACCTATTCACTTAGTGCATCTATCACACTTTGTGTTCACCTTTAGTATATCTATCGTATCTTGTTCACTTAGTGCATCTATCACACTTTGTGTTAACCTTTTGTGTATCCATCATACTTGTTCACTTAGTGCATCTATCACACTGTGTGTTCACCTTTTGTGTATCTATCACACCTGTTCACTTAGTGCATCTATCACACTTTATGTTCACCTTTAGTGTATCTATCATACGTTGTTCACTTAGTGCATCTATCACACTTTGTGTTCACCTTTTGTGTATCCATCATACCTGTTCACTTAGTGCATCTATCACACTTTGTGATCACCTTTAGTGTATCCATCACACTTGTTCACTCAGTGCATCTATCACACTTTGTGTTCACCTTTAGTGTATCTATCATACTCTATTCACTTAGTGCATCTATCACACTTTGTGTGTATCCATCACACCTGTTCACTTAGTGCATCTATCACACTTTGTGTGTATCCATCACACCTGTTCACTTAGTGCATCTATCACACTTTGTGTTCACCTTTTGCGTATCCATCACACTTGTTCACTTAGTGCATCTATCACACTTTGTGTTCACCTTTTGTGTATCCATCACACCTGTTCACTTAGTGCATCTATCACACTTTGTGTTCCCCTTTAGTGTATCTATCATACTTTGTTCACTTAGTGCATCTATCACACTTTGTGTTCACCTATTGTATATCCATCACACTTGTTCACTTAATGCATCTATCACACCTTGTGTTCACCTTTAGTTTATCTACCATACACTTGTTCACTTAGTGCATCTATCACACTTCGTGTTCACCTTTAATGTATCTATCATACTTTGTTCACTTAGTGCATCTATCACACTTCGTGTTTCCCTTTAGTGTATCTATCATACTTTGTTCACTTAGTGCATCTATCACACTTTCTGTTCACCTTTTGTGTATCTATCACACCTGTTCACTTAGTGCATCTATCACACTTTGTGTTCACCTTTAGTGTATCTATCATACTTTGTTCACTTAGTGCATCTATCACACTTTGTGTTCACCTATTGTGTATCCATCTCACTTGTTCACTTAGTGCATCTATCACACCTTGTGTTCACCTTTAGTGTATCTACCATCCACTTGTTCACTTAGTACATCTATCACACTTCGTGTTCGCCTTTAGTGTATCTATCATACTTTGTTCACTTAGTGCATCTATCACACTTCGTGTTCACCTTTAGTGTATCTATCATACTTTGTTCACTTAGTGCATCTATCACACTTTGTGTTCACCTTTTGTGTATCCATCACACTTGTTCACTTAGTGCATCTATCACACTTTGTGTTCACGTTTTGTGTATCCATCACACTTGTTCCTTAGTGCATCTATCACACTTCGTGTTCACCTTTAGTGCATCTATCACACTTTGTGTTCACCCTTTGTGCATCTATCACACACTCACATTGCGTATCCATCACACGTTTACTTTGTGTATCTATCACACACTCACATTGTGTATCCATCACACGTTTACTTTGGGTATCTATCACACGGTCGCTTTGTGTACCCATCACTCGTTCCCATTGTATATCTAATCATACTACGTTTACTTTGTGTATCCATTACATACGTTCGCTTAGTGTATCTATCACAAATTTTGCTTAGTGTATCCATCGCACTCTCTTCGCTTTGTGCATCTATCACACTTTGCTTCACTTAGTGTATCAATCACACTTTATTCGTACGATGTATCCATCACACTCTCTTCACTTTTGTGTATCTATCGCACGTGCTTACTCACTTTGTGTATCTATCACCCTTCGTTCACTTTTGTGTATCTATCGCACATGCTCGCTAAGATTGCATAATCTTCTTACATCCTTTCTGCATTGTAATGTAGTTTGGTTTTTGGCTTTCTTAAAACTGTTGCATTTATTGTATGTATTTGCTTCGTTACAGCTCTCTTTGCATGATCATAAGTTACGTTCGGCATCATGCATTATTCTTGCATTTTTCCCCTATCTTTGAGCACATATCTTGCTATCTTGCACGCTTGTCTAAGTCTTCGGCCTTGTCAAAAATGGGTCGTTTCTGGGCTTTGACATTCACTCACGTCGTTATTATGACTTTCGAGTTCTGTCAAAGAGGGGCAACTGTTGAGACCCCATTTTTGACCGTTATCAAGACTTGGACGTCGCTGTTTGAACACAAGGTGATCATCCATGTTCGTGTTCGTCTTGAGTTCTCGAAGGTTTCGGTCGCGCGTCTTGCCTCAAGACCTCTCGACTTGTTTGTTTTGTGCTGGGTTGTACACCAAACACTTGTATTTTTGCTTCTGAGGGTAGGGAATGGCTTGTTGGCCATCCCCACACCTCACCTGCCTTGGCTTGAGGCCATCAGCGTTGTTTTCTTGCTACCGGCCAAATATTTTGGTCGGTCGGCAATGTTTTTGGTCGGCCGGCCATTTTTGTTGGTCAATCAAGCATATTTTCCAGCCGACCCCTTTCCATCTGCTTTTGGCAGATATTTTATGCCAGCTGTCATAGCTGACATCCACAATACACCCCCTCCATACACGTGTATGGAGGGAATTGCACCCTTAAGTTAGCTTCTCCAAGAAGCTTAGGAATTGGATTCCTATAAGAGGAGGCCCTCTCCTCCCCTTCCATAGGTTGAACAATCTGATATAGATAATATATATCACTCTCTCTCTATATCTCCCCCTCTCTCTTGATTTGTGTGTGTAAATGTATTCCAAAGGGGTTTTTGTTCTTAGTTTTGCACTAAGACACCTAGTGTTACACCATACTTCGGTTACTGAGGTCTTGACGGGTTGATTTCAGGGTTTTTGAGTTAGTTTTGATCAAAAGGAGGTGCTGGGTTTGGTGTTCTTGAAGTGTTCTTCAAGGGTAAGAAACTTACGTCTTTATTCCCCATTTTTGCACAAGCTTTTGACCTATCTTGCGTATTGTTTTAGGCTTAGCTATAAACTAATAAAAGTTCTGATTTTGTGTGTTTTAGAACTTTGTTTAAGGTCACTTTGAGGTTTGGGTTTGTCTCCCCCCTCCAAGGCCTTGTTAGGCCTTGTTTTAGGCCATCCATTTTGGCCATTATTTCGGCCTTTGCATGACCTCTCTACCACTGAAATCCAGAGGATTTTCAGTGGTGGAGAGGTGGTTTTGAGGTCCCAAATGGGAGAGGGTCATCCCGTCTCCGTGTTGTCTTTGATGCTTGCATAAATGGTTTGTGTTGTAGCATGTTTGCCTAGCTTGTTTTCGCTCCATTTCAGTATGTATTAGGTGTTATTTTGTCATGATATAGCACTATTTTAAGTTGGTTTAGACATGCCATGTATGCTCCATACACTTGTCTAGTAATCCCATGTTTTGGCCTAACATGCATCATGTTGTAACATGTCTTTCTAGCATGATTTTGGCTTAGCTTCAAGAAGTTTTTATCCATGTTTTGGTATGCTTGAGGTCTGATTTTGGTTGTCTTGGTCATCCATAACTTGCTTTGTATAGCTACCATGCAATCTAGCTTGTAGGCTTTGAGTTTTTGGGACTCCCTTGCATGCTTTACTTGGGTAGTTTGATTGGTTTGGCACCGCTCTTAATATGATTTTAGAGCTTGGCATGTTTGTCATTTGTCCATATTAGTCTCTTTTAATTGTGTTTAAGAGTTTCCTCTTTTATGCCTTAGATGATAGGCCTTTGTGCATGCATGTTTGCATATCTATTCCATGCTTTTGTTGCATCATATTGGCCACTGTTTTCAACCTATTAGAGAGCTTTCCTTCTTGGTGTAAGTCCATCCTTTGCATGTTGTTGCATGCTCGCCTTGTATGTTGTTGCATACTTTGCTCATCGCATGTCGTTGCATGCTGTCGTTGCATTTTGCATCCTTGTTAGCTTGCATCTTGTCACGTATTTGATATGTTGATTACATGCTTGCATGTTTGCATGCTTGTTCACATGCTTAACTTGTTTGCATGCTTAGGTTGCATGGCATTGTGTATGCATTGCCTTGCCTCTTGATCACACATGATAGAGGTTAAGGTCCCTTATGTATTTTGTGCATTTCATTTGATATTGAATTGCATGCTTGACTCTTTTGGGTCATCATGCATTAAAATGCGTGATTGATGGCCTGAGGGTCGAGATCCATGCTCCTCTAAGTCTCAAACATGCTGAGGAGGGTGGTGATGCATAAATTGCTTTGAAAATGCATTGCCATGTCTTGTCTATCCTCTGTTGCAGCAAACCAGTATTTTGCAGGAAGAAATGGCTGGTCAGCAACTTTCAATGTCGGCCGACTATCAATACCCAGTTGGTGATCTAATTTTTGGTTGATGAACATAATTCCATGGCCAGTGGTGCTCCCTCTTAGTCAGTGGCTTCCCACAACTCTCAGGGAGTATTTCAGAAGCAATTTGGAAACTTGTGCAGTCTTCAGAAGAGGAAAACAGTGCAAACAGAGACAGCATGAGCAGGGCGATGGATTTTCGGGTGGAGCCGAGCATGAGTGAATTTTTCCCTCTTCCCGAGGCTGCTTTACCGCTTTTTTAGCTTAGTTAATTTCTTTAACTAGTTAAGTGGTCTGTAATAATTAACTAACTAGAGTGGTTAATTATTTATTTGGTTTGTACTATTCTTTCGGTCCCTCGAGAGGTTGCAATTGTGTAATAAGCGTGCGTGTGTGTGATGCATGTCTTTCAACCTCCACTTCTTTCTCCCTTTTACTTAACCGCTTACGATGGTTAGTTCTAGGGCACGTTTCAATTAGCATCCTTATGCTATGCATGTTTGCATCATTCATCTGTATTGCATGCACCAGGCTCGGCCCATCATACTAACTGCATTAAATTTCGATTCCAACTTGAATACGTGTATTGAGTTGTTGCATTCCATATGCCATTATTAGATTAGCCGAGCCTATTCTAGTTGCATTTTTGCCTGTGATGCATTAGCCATCTTAACATGAACTAGGATCATGCATGATTTCTAACTAGTTTCTTGTTTTGGCTCGAAGTACACTATGAGCGTTTATACTTTAGCATCTTGCATGTATGTGAGTGTTAACATGAAAGCATACTTGCCATGAGGCTAATTGCTTATGTTATATAACTGCCTGAATGCCTGTGGGTGAAGGTTGGGTTGCTTGAATTAGAATAATTCGTCGAAACCCGTGTTTTAGCCTACTTGCGAGTAGCAAACTTCAAACCAGTTTAAAAAACAAACGGATATGCGATGCTTTGTTCCAACTTGGGCAATCTAGTCTATACTTGTATGATGTGCGTATCACATAGTAATTCTAGGCTAATAACCGGAATAAGAGCACATAATGTTTTCAAAACTCGATATCATGGTTAGTAGAGGCCGATCTTTGATCGGGCGAGCGGGGGTGCTCACGAAGTGACCTTTCCCAATCATACCCAAGTTTTCGAGCCGAGGCAACTTTGGTGATGAAAAACACGTGGCCTTAGGCACGAGTCAGGGTTTCCTAAATTCCCACAAAATAAAATATTTAGGTGGCGACTCTGTATCTGGCAAAGCGGTCCATGTTTTGGCACTTCTTTCTAAAAAAATCAATTTTTCAAAATGATTTGCCGGGTTTCGACTCTTTGATGATTCATCGGTCTTGCATTGCACTCTGCGAGATTAGATACAGGACCGTGACATTGAGTCCGAACTGTAGTAAGCCCAATGAACAAAACAGGATTTTTCCCGGGACGTTCAGGGACGCCTACAGTTGGGTATTCATGGGCTTGGGACTAAAATTAAGATGGGTGTTTCTTGTAAAGCATCCCTTTTCATGGCTTACCCTCTGATTCAAAATGCTCCTAACTTGAGCGACAAAAGTGTCATCCACGGTCTTTGTAACAACTGCAAGCACTTGCTGCTGGTTCAACCCTTTGACCTTCAAAGTCTCAATAGCCCACCGAAGATGTGCATAGGGATCAATACTTGCCCCAACCTTGTTCTTGCCACTTGTTTCAGGTTGGACAAGGGATTGGGTGGCTATATCAAAGCGAGGCCCATTTGTTATTGATATGTCATCACCCAGACTTGAGATAGCTTCGGGTTCCCCCTTTCTAACTATAACTTGTCCCAAGATTGGGAAGTTTTTTGATGTGAACTTTTTGGCATATGATGTGGTCGATGATGGAGCCAAAATCCCAAAAGCTAAATCTGCAATAGTTCTCTGAAGATCTTCAATCATTCTTAACAGTTGAGAAGTAGTAGGTTCGACCATTGGTGCATGCAATGTATTTGAACTGACTTGGTCTTGATGAATTGGTTGAGTTGGACTCTTTGGAGTAGGTTGAATTGGAATTGGGCTATTGTGGAGTTCAAGTTTTGGGGTTTGAGATGATTGAGGTTCAAGTGCATCCATTATACACAAGTCTATGCTTTCTGGAATGAACACCTCAGGCTTAGGTAAAAAGGCTGGGGTGATGTATATGCTGGGGTTGAAGGTAGGTGGTAGTGTATGGATAAGGTTTAGATTTTGAAGAGGAAGAGGTACGTGGTCATGTACAGGAATTGGGTTATTGGTTACATTGGGTTCTTGAGGTGGAGCTATCGTTCGATTGTCGAGGAGATTCTAAACCTCATGACAAAGGCGACAGCAATTATCAGTGTCATGACCGTGCTGCTGATGGTTGGCACAGTATTTGGTGGGGTTATGCCGAGCAAGTAGTAGGTTAGGAAGAGGTTGAGGATCAAGAGGTTTGACATACCCTCTTTCCATCAAGACTTTTAGTGCGTGGGTTAGGCTCATATGAAGAGGGTGAAGATTCTACCTTGAGCTTGGGTTGGGTCGGCTGTTTGTGGGCTGGTATTGGCAAAAGGGCCAGTTATTTTGGTATTGCTGACGACGGTATTGATTTTAGTGGGTTTAGGAATAGTGTTACTGCTACCATTGGTACTCCTGGAAAATACCCTTTTCACCGGTTCGTTTGTTCTAGGAATAATCCCTTTGTTAAATGCCCTCTCAATTTGAACCCCCAATTCATGCAAAGCAGCGAAGGTAGATAGTGGAGCGACTATCAACCTCTGTAACATATCTGGTTCAAGGTTCTGAACTACCAATCAAACCTGTTCCTTCTCTGAAGGCTTGTGTGTCATTCGGGCTGCCTTTGCCCTCTATCCAACAACAAAGTCAATAAAGGGTTCTTCGAGATTTTGAAAGGTTGCCTCCAGTTTGCGGATCGTTACCTCCATCTAAGTATTGTAGGAATAATGATTAACAAACCCCTCAAATGGTTCTTCTCAGTTCTACTTAGTCAAATCTTCTAGTTTGTCATACTAGATGGCTGCTAAGTCTGATAAGGTTCTTTCGAATAATGACAATTTCCAAGCCTGCGTCAAGCCTATTTGTTTCAGGACATCTGAGAAGAGACGAACATGGACAATAGGATCTCTGCTTCCTTCGAATCTGTTGATGTGTAGCATTTTGAACTTTTCTGGCAATCTTAAAGAGGCCTCAGTATAACCGTCTTCAATGTCGGGGATGAAATTGAAGCCTTGAGATTTCTTGAGCATCTTCTCTAGCTTGGTAATTTTTATCATAGCAGGATCAATGTCATTGTTGTCGAAAAGAAGAAGTCCTCTGTGAGGTTGTGTCAGGGGCCTAAAAGCTTGAGCTTGTGCTAACACCTCTTGGAGATCCAGAGCTTGAAGGTTTTTAGCTAGCGGAGATGGATCAAGATTTAGCTAGGCAGCCAAAACTGGATGTGTGGTAGATGCTGATGCCCCAGATGGGCATTGCATTTCAGCAATGATTTGATGTTGCACAACTATCCTCTGGTTCAGTGTATCCATGGCCTGTTAGAATGCTATCATCATAGCCACAACTTCTTCTGGACTGTACGCCATTACAGGTCTGTTGAGTTTGGTAGTTGGGGAACTGTATGGGTGTAACCTGAGAGATGACTAATAAGAATTTTGAATTTTGACTGAATTGAGACTTTTAGAATGGATTTTTGGGGATTAGATGGATCTTTCTAGGTTGGCTTTTTGGGATAAGATGGACTGGACCTTTGTTAAGTGGGTTTTTCTAGGATTGGATGGACTGGGCGTTTGCTGAGTAGGTTTTCTAGGATTGAATGGACTGGACCCTTGCTGAGTTGGGTATTGGTCCATCTTTGGCGACTTGGCTCAGACAAACCTACCACTAAAAACAAATGCCCCATCAGATCAAGGTACCGAATATGCTGGTCAAAACAAAGTAAGATACAATTTTTGGCCTTGGTTTTGGTGTTGTTGAAAATTTACCAATATCAAACACAAACCCCTAGATTTAGACCCAAATTCTGATTTTGATATGACCCTTAAGTTTGAAAGCAATCGCCTCAATATTAAGACTCTAATGATTGCATGACACATTTCCAAAGATTTCAAATTTTGCATAAAAGGCATTCAACACACACCTATGAGAGGTTAGGGTTTCTCTGTCCTAGCTTTGGAGTGATCTATAGCTTTACTATTCAAACAAGTGGTATCACAACATCCTACATTTGGGCGAGTATCACGTCCTATGTTGGAACAATTACTAGAGCTTTATTATATGCGCTAGGTCAATTAGTCAAAAGGGTACCTCAGTAAGATTACCTTATATACCTCTCACACCTAACACTGAGAAGTGAAAGGAGGATCAAGCGATACAGTGATAATTCATATCCAAGGGTTATGTTTCCAACATGGTAGAGCCCACGACCAGCCAGCCTTTTGGCAAGCTTTTTAGGCAAGCCGTCCAGGAATAACAGATGGAAAACACCGTGATTTAAGAGCACCATGCAAATGCAATGCAAATAACATATATATGTAAATAAAATTTCATATCATAAAGTCCAAGTCAGATTCTCTAAACTCCCCAATAGAGTTGCCAGAAATTGTAGCTGGTTTTCGCACTCCTCGGAGGGGTTTAGTCTCCCGTGATTTTGGCTCTGGTTTCACAAGTGCAATGTGAAATAGAAAAACACAAAAGAAAGTACAAATCCAATAAATCTTTAGAAAATCCACTTATCATCATAAATGCCAAAAATGAACTACAATGCCAGATTTTAGAGTCACCACCTAAATATTTTTAGGAAATTTAGGAAACCAATGACTCCTGGCAAAGGCCACTTATCCATCATAAACAAAGTGTCTCAGCTCGGAAACTTAGGTATGGGAGGAGAAGGTCATGAAATGGGCACCCTACTCACCTAATCAAAGATTGGCCTCTACTAATCATGATGTGATTTTTATCAACATTATATACTCATGTTCTGAATATTATACTAACATTACTATGTGAAACAAACAAGTATAGACTACGTCACTTACTTTGGAATGCTTTGATTTCATGTTTTCTTGAAAAGAGTTTTTGTAACGACCCAAAAATGCATATAAGAAGTCATCCTCATTTAACTAGGGGATAATGTGTTTTAATTTAAACATAACTATTAGAATTGAAGAACTATCTGTTGAGTTATGACTTTAAAACTGGAATTGACGACCTTTACGGGTTCAAAAATCAAAATTGAGTACTTGGGTATGTTAATGGGAATTTTTAGAACTATTTGGGAAAATTAATTGGAATTCTAATTTGTCTGATTCGTTAATACACGTTTAGGTGGTTAATTTTGTACTGCAAAATTGAAGGCCGTAGAGGTTTCAAAAAAAAGGAACAAAGGACATATTTATGATCAGCATAATTTTTAGAGTCATCTGGGAAGTTCAATTGAAATTTGATTTCGTGCGATTCCTAAGGACATGTTTGGCCTCCTTATTGTGGAAGCTTAAGTGTGTGCATATTTATATTTATGGAGACATGTTATGTGAGTGGGGAACTCAAGATATTTGAGTCAAAAATATCTAATGAAAGAAGAGAAGAGAACCGTGAGAGAGAGAGAAAGAAGGAAAGAGATCAAGATTCTTGAAGAAAAAAACTCAACAATCATGGGGGTTTGAAGATGATTAAAGGGAATTGAAGAAAGAGAAGGGGAATCAATCATGGAGGCTTGAGGAAATTGAGGAGAATTGAGAGGAAGACCAAGATTGGACTAAGGTATGATAATTTACCTTGAATCCTTGTGTTTAAGACATTAATTTCATGAAATCATGATGATATGAAAAGATTTGAGACCGTTTGAGTTAAGGTTCTACGTATGTATTTAATTGAATTCAATTTAAGGAATGAGACCTTGGGTTCTATGGTTTGTTTATGATTGGGGCTCAATCTTATGAATACCATATGAAATGCACTTTAGAATTGTCCAAGGAATAAAATCAAGCCCCGGAAGTCTCGTTTCCAATGGTGGTGGCCTCACTCTCAAATTATAAGTACAGAAATAATTATGCCCAAATTAGTGACGACTGTTCACTTTCTGTTTACCGGGTTTGTACCGTTCCTTCATCTGAACCTTTTTCCTATCGATTCCTCCTATCTTCAGAGTCATAGATTATAACCTATTAAAGAATAATGATCTAGGAACCACCATGGCTAAGTGATTAATTGATCAAAGAGAATAAGTAAGGATCGGTTATAATCTCATATTATGTGTTGTGCACTGTGTTTGTAGGTCGAGATGAGGACATCGTCCCATTACTACCGAGAACCGATCACTGTGAGTAATAGTAGTGTAACGTTACGTTTCACTTACTTCTATGATTATGATTTATGTATTGTTGTTTGTGAATGGCCTCTTCCATCGATATTGTGCTTTGATTAAATTAATAGATATGTTGAGTAATGGCATTGATATGGACCAAAGGTCATTCTGTCCCTATTAATAGAAGTGGGCCCGAGGCCATTATGATGTGAATGGTTCTGTCTCTATCAATAGTACTGTAGTGATACATGTGCCTTCTTGTAATAGTTATTATTAATGTTCTGTTATTCGCAAGACTACTATGTCTGTAATAAACCATGGGGAAATGTATGTGCACTATTGTGTAGTGGTATTCTAATGAATCTGGAGTTATTCTGTCCTGTTTATTTGTTTCGTTTATGCTATGACATGATATGAATTGTTCGGTCTTTAAGACCTAACGATTTCTGATATGGAACAAAGTGCTGTACGGAACTAAGTGCTGCAGTGCAAGACACCTCTTGAGTCCGTACATATGTGAACTGGGCCTATGGCCAATTTGTGACATCTGGGCCTATGGTCGTTCTGTATCTGTCAAGCCTATGGCCGTTCTGTATCTGTTAGGTCTATGGCCATTCTGTATCTGTTAGGCCTATGGTCGTTCTGTAAGCCGTTCTGTATCATATCTGTGGGCTTAAAGTCGTTCTGTCTTATATATGGGCCCGAGGCCATTCTATATTATATGTGAACCTGAGACCGTATTGAAATATAGTTGTGGATGAGACCTATATATGGTTGGCATCTGTCTATTTATTTTCTCCAAGGTTTTACTTATTCAATTAACATTCTTAAGTTACTATTATTCACTGAGCCTTGCTCATTGTATTTTATGTATATTTCTGTAGGTGAGCCATCTGGGATTGACACTAGAGTTGTACCGAGGTTCGCCTGTCTGCCAAGTCACCTGGGGTATGTCTCCACGTGGAGACCTTAATTTGTTGTTGGGAGTCATAAATTAGTAAGTCTTATGTAAGTGTGTGTGAGATCTATATAAATTATGTGATTGTATATGTAAATTTGGAAATGTATTTAAATGCTTAAATCTAATTAAGCCATCATGTATGCACAAGCTCAATGGATGTTGTCTTTTATTGATATTGTTTCCGCCTAAGGCCCCGTATGTGGTTAAATATTATTCTAAAATTTCTGTTTTGAGGCCGATGTACAGGCCGATCATGGACCAAACTTTAAGGGACGGGTTTGGGTCGTGACAGGTGATATCAGAGCACGAGTTAAGATCTCACACACGTGTCCATTGAGCATTAGAGTGCCTAGAATGCATTTAAGTTGCATGTATCTAGTAATGATAGGATATGATGTGCATTTTAAAAGATGCCTTTGAGCTTGTAGAATATGTTGAGTATTGAGATTAAGAATGAGAATTCTCATAGACTTTGGGGTAATAAAAGAAGATTCATATGTTTTGTTTCATGGACTAAGTTTTGTGTTTAAGGAGAATTGGATAATTGTTATGAAATGAGAATGGGTTACATAAGGCTAAAGTTTGAAAGATGTGGAATATCGATGTTCTTCGGCTATTCAAATTGATAAGTATAAGCATGTTTGTGGAAATGTGTTGTGATTAGAGACTAAACTTAGCTTCTGTATGGACTATATGTGATAGGCTAGGAGGAATTTTAGGCAAACTGAGGTTGTTGTGAATCAATGAAGTGTATTGCAATTGAGAAATACAATGATTAATGACAAGTAAGAGACTTGAGAATGGTTTGATACAAGAAGTAGAGATAAAGGAATTGCCCCACTCATATCCTTGTATGCTTGTGTGCGTTATGACTAAGTATGCGAAACTATGTGTTATGGAGAAATTAATGAATGATATGCGATGTGTTAACAGTCTACATCTTACGATTCTAGGAGTAGGGATAAATGGAATATTAATAAATACAAGTATCATGATCTGTGATCACATAATATTTGGTGGAATTTTATGGAAGTTTAGTGATACAAGGCAATTGAAATTCTGACTAGAATGTTGGTGGTGTTGAGCATGTTAATTTGTAGGGATAGAGTATATGTTGAGGGACTTGAGATATGTATACTGGCGAAGGAAAATATTATCTGAAATCTTGAATCATAGAGATAAATGACTTGGTATGATATTATGTATTAAGCCAATTTGTATTTAGTGTCTTGAGGGAAAGGTGGTAAGAATGAGGTGATGCTTATGTTGCCCTACCACGTGTAAGAATATGAATGGGCATTGTTAACGTAGTGAGATGATATGTTTGTTAATCAAATTATCTGGGTTATTGAAGTGGATCATTGGTGAAAAGAAGGGCATGTTGTGAATTTTTCTATGGGACGATAAGTGAAGTTTCGTTCCTCCTTTCAGTATGAACATATGTTCTTGGGAATGAATGTGAATAAAAGGAAAATTGTGTTTCTTTTGCGGACTACCATTTGTCTGAAAGACATAATGTTGTTTTGATATGTTTTGTTCTGAACCTAACATATTGCTATCATGAACTTACCGTTACTGATGAAGGATGAAATATTTGTATGAGAATTAATTTAAGGCTTGTTACTTTATTATGATCTGGAAATGAGTGCTCATTGGAAAGAAACTTATGTGATCTGTGTTATTTAGAGACGCCATATCATCAATTACATTCGGTACTTCCGACATAGATGAATAATATGTGATCTTGCGTGAGTTGACTATAGACCTAAGTGAGTAATGTCTTTGTAAAAGATACTTTTGTATAAATGATTTTGGAAATGACTATGCTATACGATGTTTAATGAAATCTATATTTTGGGTTACGAAATGTTTTATATGATAAGTATTTTCTGAAATGATAAAATATGCTATGAACTTCCAACATGTTATGATATGATGAGTTTTCCGAATAATTTCCCCAAAACGACTAGATGTGCTACGAAACTCCGATTGTTCAGGATATGACAAGTTTTCTGGAAAAAAAAAAAAAAAGAAGAAGAAGATATTTTGCTATGCATGAATGAGTTTCCCATTTGATAATTTATTGTGGCATGCTTGATGAATGCTTTGTGTTGAACTTTAAGTCATTCTGTCTTATCTGTTATAAGTTGGATCAGAGATTGTTCTGTCAAAATTTAAATAAGTCTAATACTATTGGGAATTATTCCATCATCTGACAATCTTTGAAAGGTCTGATAAGTTTCTGAATAATGTCTCTGAACAACATATTGTGTGTAATTATGAAAGGTTTGATGAATTTTATATATTACATATTTTTGGAAAATATTTTTGTCCGTGATAAGAATGTTTTACTAAATATGAAAAAAAAAAAGGGGATCGGATTAGGCACGATGCTCAGCCTACTCTGAAGTTACTGGAACAAGAATACAATAGCTTTATGGCAAATGTGATTTGTGCTTGATGCCGTGATATTGACTTTAAGACCTTCCAAGCAAATATGGATTTTAAATGATTACTACTTTACTGTAGTTTGGGAATTGTGACCATTAAGGTTTGATCCGTATTTGATTTTGCTAACAATTTATTTTGGAATTTGAGTTACTATTTGAAGTCTGCTACAAATCTGATTCGAATTGATAGGTTTAATTCTGATTATCTGAGCCTTCATTGAAGTTGAGGATTGGAATCTACATTTGATTATTCGAAAACTTAGACCTCATTTATCCTATCTGCTATGAAAGTAAATCGCTTGGAGATACTTCAAATTACCAAACCATTGTTCTAAATATTTAACTTGTTAGTGAGCAAGAGCCATAAGGTCATCGATTTAGAACTTATTTGTTTATTCTGGGTTTAATTGCTGTAGTATGTTTGTGCCATTTGAAACCCGATTGAGTAGTGAATGTTTCTGTAACCTCTGAGAAAATTATGATAATTGGGGTTGTTTGTGAACCTAAAGAGTTTGAATTATGTTTGATAGCTTATGAGTCGCATGCAATCGAATACTTGAAATGAATTCATTTCTGAATACCCTTAAGTTGTTATATTATTTGGAAAACATGACTTGCAAACCAATAAATTGAAATGTACCAGAATTGTGAATAATGAGACAATGCTTTGATGTTATTAAGTATTATTATTAATTGGGTTACCAATTAGTCAGTAAAGATGAATAACTTGTGATTTTGGGATCAAACTCCATTGAAATTGACAGTATAGGATTGTCAATGGCTAAATGATTGAGAAATGTTATATGTCCAGGACGGAACTAGACTTGTGACAAGGTGAATCAAGTTTGGAGGACCAAACTTCTTAAGGTGGGGAGAATGTAACGACCCCAAAATGCGTACAAGAAGTCATCCTTATTTAACTAGGGGATAATGTGTTTTAATTTAAACATATCAATTGGAATTGAAGAACTATCTGTTGAGTTATGACTTTAAAAGCAGAATTGATGACCTTTACGGGTTCAAAAATCAAAATTGAGTACTTGGGTATGTTAATGGGAATTTTTAGAACTATTTGGGAAAATTAATTGGAATTCTAATTTGTCTGATTCGTTAATGCACGTTTGGGTGGTTAATTTTGTACTACAAAATTGAAGGCCGTAGAGGCTTCAGAAACTGGAACAGAGGACATATTTATTATCAGCATAATTTTTAGAGTCATCTGGGAAGCTCAATTGAAATTTGATTTTGTGCGATTCGTAAGGGAGTGTTTGGCCTCCTTATTGTGGAAGCTTAAGTGTGTGCATATTTATATATATGGAGACATGTTATGTGAGTGGGGAACTCAAGATATTTGAGTCAAAAATATCTAATGAAGAAAGAGAAAAGAGAAACGTGAGAGACAAAGGGGGAAAGAGATCAAGATTCTTGAAGAAAAAAAAGACAACTCAATAATCATGGGGGTTTGGAGATGATTAAAGGGAATTGAAGAAAGAGAAGGGGAATCAATCATGGAGGCTTGAGGAAATGGAGGAGAATTGAGAGGAAGACCAAGATTGGACTAAGGTCTTATAATTTATCTTGAATCCTTGTGTTTAAGACATTAATTTCATGAAATTATGATGATATGGAAAGATTTGAGACCATTTGAGTTAAGGTTCTAAGTATGTATTTAATTGAATTCAATTTAAGGAATGAGACCTTGGGTTCTATGGTTTGTTTTTTACTGGGGCTCAATCTTATGAATACCATATGAAATGCACTTTAGAATTGTCCAAAGAATAAAATCAAGCCCCGGAAGTCTAGTTTCCAATAGTGGTGGCCTCACTCTTAAATTATAAGTACAGAAATAGTTATGCCCAAATTAGTGACGACTGTTCACTTTCTGTTTACCGGGTTTGTACTGTTCCTTCATCTGAACCTTTTTCCTATCGATTCCTCCTATCTTCGGAGTCATAGATTATAACTTATTAAAGAATAATGATCTAGGGACCACCATGGCTAAGTGATTAATTGATCAAAGAGAATAAGTAAGGATCGGTTATAATCTCATATTATGTGTTGTGCACTGTGTTTGTAGGTCGAGATGAGGACATCGTCCCATTACTACCTGGAACCGATCACTGTGAGTAATAGTAGTGTAACGTTACGTTTCACTTACTTCTATGATTATGATTTATGTATTGTTATTTGTGAATGGCCTATTCCATCGATATTGTGCTTTGATTAAATTAATAGATATGTTGAGTAATGCATTGATATGGACCAAAGGTCATTCTGTCCCTATTAATAGAAGTGGGCCCGAGGCCATTATGATGTGAATGGTTCTGTCTTTATCAATAGTACTGTAGCGATACATGTGCCTTCTTGTAATAGTTATTATTAATGTTCTGTTATTCGCAAGACCACTATGTCTGTAATAAACCATGGGGACATGTATGTGCACTATTGTGTAATGGTATTCTGATGAATCTGGAGTTATTCTGTCCTGTTTATTTGTTTCGTTTATGCTATGACATGATATGAATTGCTCGGTCTTTAAGACTTAATGATTTCTGGTATGGAACAAAGTGCTGTACGGAACTAAGTGCTGCAGTGCGAGACACCTCTTGAGTCCGTACATATGTGAACTGGGCCTATGGCCAATTTGTGACATCTGGGCCTATGGCCGTTCTGTATCTGTCAAGCCTATGGCCGTTCTGTATCTGTTAGGCCTATGGCCATTCTGTATCTGTTAGGCCTATGGTCGTTCTGTAAGATCTGTGGGCTTAAAGCCGTTCTGTATCATATCTATGGGCTTAAAGTCGTTCTGTCTTATATATGGGCCCGAGGCCGTTCTATATTATATGTGAACCGGAGACCGTATTGAAATATAGTTGTGGATGAGACCTATATATGGTTGGCATCTGTCTATTTATTTTTTCCAAGGTTTTACTTATTCAATTAACCTTCTTAAGTTGCTATTATTCACTGAGCCTTGCTCATTCTGTTTTACGTATATTTCTGTAGGTGAGCTATCTGGGATTGACACTAGAGTTGTACTGGGGTTCGACTGTCTGCCAAGTCACCTGGGGTATGTCTCTACGTGGAGACCTTAATTTATTGTTGGGCATCATAAATTAGTAAGTCTTATGTAAGTGTGTGTGAGATCTATATAAATTCTGTGATTGTATATGTATATTTGGAAATGTATTTAAATGCTTAAATCTAATTAAGCCATCATGTATGCACAAGCTCAATGGATGTTGTCTTTTATTGATATTGCTTCCACATAAGGCCCCTATGTGGTTAAATATTATTCTAAAATTTCTGTTTTGAGGCCGATGTACAGGCCGGTCATCGACCAAACTTTTAGGGGCGGGTTTGGGTCGTGACAGTTTTAAATATGTGCAACTCGGAGGAAAAACGAGCTCATATGTACACTAATCAAAGTCGTTCCAACTTAAGCAAAATAGTCTTCATCCACAGGCATTCAAAGAGATATTACAAATAAGCACGTAGCCTCTTGGTAGTAAGCTTGACATGGCAACACAAGCACACATGTAATATGCTAAAGCAAAAAAACTCACTTAGTACTTCGAGGTAAGCTAAAGAAAAATAAAGCAATTAGAGAAATGCATGACCCTAACAATGCACATGACTAATGCAACACACATACAAAATGTAACTATCGGATTCGGATTCTTAATATAACATATGAACCGATTCAAGGCATACGATAGTGCACATATTCAAGTAAGTAAAAATGACAATGATAGTATGATGAGCCAAATCCTAATGCATGGAAAAATGGACACAAAGCATGGAAATGATATGTAACGAAAACATGATACTATATGCATCCGCAGTAAGCATATAAATAAAAGCAAGAAAGAAATAAGGGTTGGAAGACATACAAATATTACAAGTTTGCCCTCGCAAAAGAGGGTACGAATGAATGTCCTAATTAACTAATTGTTACAATATAATTGAACGAATTAATTAACTATTACAAATTCAAATGAAAGCAAAGCAACTAATTACTTACAAATTTTTACAAATATGAATATTAAAGAGCTACTAATCTAATGGACTCAAACGGGAGGTGAGGAACTGCACGTGCACAACCGAGAACATACTCTGGAAACCTCTCTGTTTGTGACTAGAACCTACTCTGTTTATAGTCAGGAAATTATTCTATTTTGGCGTCAGGGTCTGCTCTATTCTGCTGTAAAAATGCCACTGACTGTACAAAAATGGGTGGCCAACTGGCCTAAGAGAGTGGTCGGCTGTACAAAATGATGGTTGGCTAGCCACTATTTATGGGGAATACCCTGCCGTAACAAAGCAAGACAAAGTGTTTTCAGGAGATGTTTATCCTCTCTGTCCTTCTCTATCACGAAAATGATCAAGGGAAAAGTAGATTCGATTCTTAAATCATCAATTTTCACAAATTTATTGTGTGATGATCTTAAAAACAATAGGACAAGAGCTCAATAAATGAAACAAAAGATAAACAATACTTCCTCCCTATCATGGAGTTATCTCATGGGAGGGGGTAGACTTGCTTCATGAATCATCGAACATCACTGAAATAGTGTACGATGATTCAAGACGCAATAGGTTCAGTATAACGTCCGACTAAACCTAACTAAATTTTATTATCTTTTTACCTTTTTTACTCCAATTTTATTAGCCTTTTTTACTTTACCTTTCTATTTTCTTATCTTTTGTTCCCTTTTGTCCAAAGGTGATGATTACGTCTGCTAAATCCAAAAGCAATAAAGGATAGCAAGCATGACTTGACCCAAGAAATGAGTTTTTCAAGCCCTTTTATACGGGGGGAAATTACAAAGAAAGAATCAAACTCATTTACAAGCGATAATGAATTCGGAGTCAAACTCGAAGTGAGTGATAATGACTGCAAATCCAAACTCGATAATGAGCTATAATGAATCTTTCCTTTATGATTTCCAAAGGTCTAACTAGAAAATTAGTCCCTTAAAAGTAATGCACTGGCGATAAAGGGAAGTGTAAAACAAGAGATCATGCTTAACATAAGAGAGATGTAATGCCCTAGTAATGAACCTCCGAAGAGATTAAACCATTTAGCATGAGAGGTCTCTTTATCAAAAAAAACAAAGAAATGAGGGAGATTGCAGAGTGCTAATGAAAGGTAGATGATTACAATGGTGTGAATATGAACATGAAAGATACAAAAAAGAAAGAAAAGATTATCAACTCGAATGGATTGGAAGCTATGGCCTATACACCAAATCCATGAGGACTTACAACAACACAAGTATAATATTCAAAGCATAATTCAACCCATTAAAAAGCACAAAAATAGTGCTGAAATTCAAGTTTTAGAGGTGAAAAAGTGAACAAAAGTAGAATAAAACCAAGGGGTTTCAACCAACAAACAAGCCTAAAGAAGGGTGGCTAACCCCTCATCTTTTTTTGTGATTTTAAATCGCATATTTCAGGCCTCAAAATACTTTGAAAATAGCAATTTTTTCTAACCCCAAACCATGAGGGGGGTCTTGTATTTATAGAAAAACATCTCACGTCGGAAATATCTGAAAGAAGACAGCTGGCTTGGAGCTCGTGCATGGGAGCAGCTCCAGCAATCAAAATATCTGCTCTCGGTAAACATGGCCAGCCAACCCAATTTATTGTATGCCCTACTCATAAATTAGTAGGCCAGCCAATTATTTTGGCCCTGCTGGTCACTGAGTGGTTAGGCTAAAAAAGGTTTTGGTCCAAATGGGGTAAAAGGCTTGGGTTTGAAACTTGAAACAAAATTCTTTTGCCGAAGATTTGAAGAATTTGCATAATGTAACTTTTATCATCGAGTGTTCGGAATGAGGTGCCCAGGCGGTCAAAATGGGGTGTCTACAGCAACCTCATTATAAGTAGTGAACATTTTTCTATCTGCGCAAATGTGTCGAGTTGCCCCAGTGTCGACCCACCACTCTTTGGGATTTCCAGCCAAATTAGCCTCAGACACCACGGCAAACAGATTGATGTCATTTACCCCATCAAAAATATAATCAACTTCTATCACATTGGCTTGATTAGTGGTCTTTTTGCTTGTACTTTCGCGATCTTTCTTAGGGCGGCGGCAATCAGAGGCCGATGTCCTGTCTTACCACAATTATAGCATTTTTCTTTGAACTTTTTATTTCCATTGTTGTCGCCTTGTTTAGGACCATCTCCAACAAACTTCCTCTTTTTGTTTTGTGGTTTGGGCACTTGTTCCATTACATTAGCCTTGGACTCAATGAGATTTTTACCATTTCTTTTTTCAGCTTTACGGTTATCTTCCTCAATTCTCAGTCTTACAATCAGTTCATCAATGGTCATCTCTTTGCGTTTGTGTTTTAAATAATTTTTGAAATCTTTCCAAGTCGGTAATAATTTTTCCACTAATGCAGCGACTTTGGAAAGACTCACTAAGAGACATACCTTCAGCATGAATATCATGCAAAATTAATCAAAAACTTTGAACCTGAGAAATTACCGTTTGGGAGTCTACCATAACAAAATCCAGAAATTTACCAACAACAAATTTCTTTATGCCAGCATCCTCTGTCTTGCATTTTTTTCTCCAAAAAATCCCACAATTCTTATGTTGTTTTCATAGGGCTATAAACATTATACAGCATGTTGGTTAGACCATTGAGGATGTAATTTCTACAAAGAAAGCCAGAATGCTTCCAAGCATCCACAGCGGAAACAACTTGCCGATCACTTTCACCCTCTTTTAGTACTAGAGCATCTTCATGGAGAAACCGGGCAAGATTCAAAGTTGTAGGATAGAATAACATTTCTCTACTGTCATCTCTTAAACTCGGTGCCATTAATTTTTTTCGATTTTTCTCCATGACTCATTGGAACTTTAACATGGTTTTGGGTAAGGAGCAAAGTCGTTGTAACAATCAGATTTGAAGTACTACTTTCAGAAGCCATAATATCTTATTACAAAAATCAGAAAAAACCAGAACCAAAACACAAATTACTTTTCTAGTTACTAAAACCAGAAAATAAGTTTTAACACAAAATAGTTTTACTTTTACAACACAACAATTTTCTTGTTACAAAAATCAAAAAATTATTTTATTGGATTCAAATAAAACAGGTTTATAAAACGAATTTTATTAATACAATGAAGACATAAAAATATTTTGTCTTAAAATTGTTGGACAATCTTCAATGTAATCAAAGAAAGGATTAAAGAAATGAGCGAGACTGTTTGATTACAAAAATCAAAATAGTATATATATATTTAAAAAAAATAAAAAAATAGATTCTTATTTTGTTACAAAAATAAAATCTGAATCTGAAAAAGAAAAATTAATAAAATAGAAAGTTAACTAATCACTTACCTTATTGTTTTCTCGAACAGAATTTTAATCAAGTCCAGTGTTCAACACTGTGTCCTTAAGAAAAATCCGTTCTCTCCACAGTGCTTTCAGATTATGGACGTCTATCTCCTAGGATAAAATAATCAATGACAATTTAGTAGCTGCACTACAAACTAAATGTCCAACGAACACACTTCGCGTTAATACTCTTTCTCACAGAATATTTATGCAACAATATGCAGGAGATCAAAGCAAAGAAGAAGAACGAAATTTTTGAGTGCAAAATCCAAATAAGGGACTAACTATTTATAGGAGTAGAAGGTGGCTATTCGGGTTCGAACTCAACAGTTATAAACCTATTTGGGTTTGAACTTAACAAGCATGAACCTGTACAAAAAAGACTGAAGAGGTGCAAGAACCGCCAAAATTTGAAATCAAACCGGATAGAATTTATTTTCCAAACAAACAATAAAAATAAATTCAAATGTTTTTTGCCCAAAAGATAAGTATTGGGCCGGAAAAATCCAACCCAACCTCACACCATACACCTGCACCGAAGCCCAGGCCGTTCGGACTGACAGTGGCGGCGCGCGTGTTTTTGTTTTGGGTCCAATGGGTCTAGCCCATAACCTCACCCTTCGAGAAAACTTAGGTACCCCTTGGGGACCTCCCCAAGTTGTAAACCCACACCAAGTTTGCCCACCAAAGCAATGGTAGGACAAATCTTAACTTCAACATTTATGGAAATTTCACCAAAAACACCATTTTCATGAAGCTCAATTTGGCTTCAATTTCACATTCACCCGATAATGGTTTTGATCAACCAAATATACGACGTAAATCACAACACGACATAGAACACGTTACCACCAATACCTGCTATAAACGGTACTTGGGACCTAGTTAAATTATAGTCCAAAGTTGACTAAAAATTCTGTTCACGTACAGAATTTTCTCAACCATTCTAACAAATATTAGTTTCTTATCCACTTTTCTCTTATAAGTTGGTTTTTAAGGGTGAGATCTTTTCAAGGGATTTATGCCATTTGGTATTATAGTTAGCCACCACATCAAGTATGGAATCAAACACAACCTATACGAGTGTAGAATCAAATGGCTTGCGACTTTGTTATTGGAGAAACGAAGGAAGCTATGTGACAAGTTGGATTAAGATATTTGTCAAAGTAACCTATCAAAAGGAAAAAAGCTATTATTAGGTTAGTATCGATTGGGTGGGCTGTTGTGATCAGTTGTACGGTATGATCCTAGATCAATTCACAAAAGGGTTTATTCATGTGAACAGGGTAAATTATATTCAATAACTAGTATATCATAGAATATGACTATGGGTTCATTTTTCCACTTCCAATAATATTATGGATGGTGAATGGACTATAAAAAGTAACAGTGATTGTACATATCATATGGTAGGAACCATCAAGAAAGGGATGGCTCGTTCACGTTACTTGATTTGTATATTCTATATGTTATGTTTATTCTGTGGGTATACAATTATTGTTTTGACCTCCATATGTGTGCACTTGTTTGGTAGATTGTTTTTTACTAATCCCCTGTATTGCGAAGCATGCTGGTTGGTGGGGGGCTGGTTGTTGTTGAGTAGTTATTTTGGGGTGGTGGTGGGTACAGTTTTGAAGGCAACCAAACAGAGCAGAAGACGCTCTAGCATGGCATGTGTTGTAATTGAGAATTCTTTGATTCACTTTTAATTTTGAATCAGAAGATCATTTGAGATTATAACTCAACATTATGTAACAAGAAAAGCTTGTACAATTGGGTCCACCATCTATCCCATCCAACTGAAATTCAAAGTATTGTCTTAGATTCCAAATCTACTATGTTTTTTTTGTAAACAAATAAATGGCTTCAATTTTGTGGTAACAACTACTACTACTACTAACTTAATTGATAAAATTCCTCTTTAGTTGTACAAAATACTTGAAAATACTTGAATTCTAATCCCACCTTCATATGGGTAGTTTTGTGTGTTTTTGTTTGTTTCGATTCTTGTTTTGAGTCATTTGAGTGTCAATAGATGTGTTTAGGTTGTTTTACCTTGTTTTTCCTTTGTTGAGTTGTGTTTAGGTTGTTTTACCTTTTGTTTTCCGTTGTTAAGTCGTTTTGGTTGTGGTCAGTTGTAGGCTCAATACCCGGTTGAGAACCCTTTTCTCATTTCACTTTCATAAATCGTTTTGTGCTCAGAGTGCCGTGCCATCCTCCATATTTGTGAAAAAAAGAATTCGTTCTTTCATAAACCGCCGGGTCCAACCCAGGTCATGTCAGAACAACGGAACCAGGACCTATCTGAAGCTATGGGTTCTAGATTGCGAAGCAAAGGAAATTAAGGAAAATTTGGAGCATTTGAGTGTGTTTCTACTTCTGCAAGTTTCTTCTTTACATCCCGTGTGTTCAAAATGAACAGAATACTGTGTTATGAGCTGTGTGTTCAAAGTGAGCAGTGTTCAGAATGGGCTGTATGTTCAAAATAAGCCGTGTGCAGTACATAGAATGTACAGAGAATACAGAACGCTGAGTGCAGAATCAGAATACAGAATGCTGGGTGCAGAGAGCTGAGTGCAGAATATACAAAAAATGTAGAATGCTGAATGTTGAATGCTGAATACAGAATGTAACGTATGCCGTGTGCAGTGTACAGACAATCGAAAGCAGAATTGTAAATCAAGAGGGTAGAATGTACCTCCGAGGCTCGCCAATAGCCCCCAACTATGGTTCCCCACTCATGTAGCAGTAAAAGGTAGCGAGGGCAGCACCACCCCAATCAAAGAGCTGGAACCGTGATAGGTCCACCAGAGCATTGAGAAAATAAAGCCCAACTGTCTTTCCCTTGTCGGAGACCAATGTGGTCTCGAACAAGAACATCAAAAATCCCTGGGCATACTGATGTATGGCCTCAATGGTAAGGGGCATAATCCTCTGGTACTACTCTGAGAACCAGGTGTACCTGACCTTGCCTGATGATCTGTTGATCGGCAGACGGTCTCCGAGCAGATAAATCCACGCAACCTCCTACTCGTCCATATCTGCGTCGTATGGAATCGGCCGGCCTCCTACGCCAAGGCCCGTCAGTATAGAGAAATCAAATGGGGTCATCGTTATGTCCCCTGTAGCCGAAAAAATGAAAGGAGTTGGTGGTGTCCCACCATCTCTCTACAAGTGTGCCCAGGAGGGTCTTGCTCACTGGATGACGTGACAATCCCGCACAGAATGGGCCAAATCCTGCCTCGCCCACAATATGCCGGACAGTATCCAGGAGCTTCGCGTACCACTCCCTCGCAAGGATAGATCCATAACCCCGTGTGAAACGGGAGGACACCTGCATTCAGAATGAATAGATGTATCCAGTTCAAATTCAAATGAATGAGCTGCGTGCAGATAAAATGTTTGAGCCGTGTGTTTGAAGGGAAATGAATGAGCTGCGTGCAGATAAAATGTTTGAGTCGTGTGTTCGAAGTGAAATGAATGAGCTACGTGCAGATAAAATGTATGGGCAGTATGTTCAAAGTGAAATGAATGAGCTGTGTGTTCAGAATCAACAGTTTGAGCTGCGTGTTCAAAATTACAAAATTCGTGAGCTGCGTGTTCACTTCAAAACATTTGAGCTGCGTGTTCACTTCAAAACATTTGAGCTACGTGTTCAAAATTTCAAAAGCTGTGGGCTGTGTGTTCACCATCAAGTGTTTGGGTTGTGTGTTCATCGATTAAGAGTTTGGGCTGTGTGTTCAACTTTAAAAAACTGTGGACTACGTGTTCACAATAAAAAGTTTGAGCTGTGTGTTCAGATTTCAGAAATGTGGGCTGCGTGTTCACAACAAAAGTTTGAGCTGGGAGTTCAAAAATTCAAGTGCTAGAGCTGTGTGTTCAAAATGCAAATAGAATGTTGTGCTATAGACCGAGCGTTCAGAACAAGCTGTGTGCCAGGTGGATCGGACGGCGTGTGAATGTGTTCAGAATGGGCAGATGAACATATATAGCGAAAATAGGAAATGCGCAAGAAATGCATAATACATTGTAGAGAATGTAACAATGAAGTACGTACCTCTCGTGCCTGGTGAGAGAGGTGAGACTTCGGCTCCTGTAGCAGGAGATCCGTAGGTGCTTGTCGATCAAAATTGGTAAATGATAAAAAGTACTCGGGGGAAGGATATGCTCCGGAGGGTCGTACCTCTCGGGGTCAAATGGTCAAACTCTCGGGGCAATGACATGATGTCCGGCTCACCCTCGGCACCTGGAGGACCTCCACCATGAGGGAAATGACCCGCCATTTCAAGAAATCTGCAGAAAGGAGCAAAAATGAGCAAAATTAGCCAAAATTGGAAAAGTCAAAAAAAGTCAACTCTCGGGAAATGAAAAGTCAACTCCCGAGAAAATGTTCCAAATATCGAGACAAACTTACCTCAAGTGGTGAAAGTGGAGAAAGAAGCTCCGAAATCAAATTTTAATCGGTCCAAAGTGAAGAAAACTAAAAGATTTCGCGAAACAACTTTGCGTGGAGCGTTGGAAAACGTGTATAGAGCGTAGATCTGAGAGAGAAAATGGTCTAGGAAGCAAGAGGGACTAATTTCGGACTTGAAGTTGCGAGCAAAAGTGTTTTCGCCAAGTGTATTTAAAGATCCGAATGTAACAGGACCAAACTGTCCCAGTTTTAGCAAAGTGGTCGGCCGACCACCTTTTCTGGTAGGCCGACCACCCCCTTGCATCAAACTTGGTCGGTGGCACTCTAGGGTGGTCGGTGGCCCTCTTGGGTGGTCTCCAATGCCTCTCTGTTCTCCCTGTAAATTTTGGTGGTGATCGGAGTCCCCGGCTCTTGAGAAAGTATAAGGAAAGTGCGCTTTCCGGCGCGAAATGCCTCCGCGGGAACTTCAAATCCAATCTTTGACGCGTGGCTTGTTGTTGCTTGTCAAGAGCAAGGTGTATCCTTTTTGAGCATGTTGCGACCCTTCGAGCGGTAAACCGAAGGTCGCGTTTAAGTTACCCTCGTCGAGGCTTGCATTTCTTTGCTCAATGTTTTGTTTCAAACATGCATTCGAAGTCACACTTATCCTGCACTGTTATGCACGTCACTGGCATTATTATGCACGTCACTTGCATTGTTGTGCACGTTTCACCGATATCATCACACCTCCATGATTAAACCTGCGTTGTCGTGCACGTCTCTTATTGCATTATGGTGCACTTTTTCATCAGCACCATGTTTGTCTGCGTTCGATATAATGTTGAACATATGTTGCTAACTATGTTGTGCTTGTTAAGTTTCTCTCTTTTGCAGGCACGATATTGTATGTACGGTTCATTTGAAGTTGGTGCAACCAGACGAATCAGACAGGTATTGTATCCTCTCCATGTGAGATGTAGCGAGAATTGTAATTCTCTTACATCCTTACTGCATGAAATGTAGTTTTGCTTTGCATACTTGCTTAAAACTGTTGCATTTATTGTGAATATTTGCTTCATTATAGCTTGCTGCTTTGCATGATCATGAGTTATGTTCGGCTTTGTGCATGTGTTTTACATTTTGCCCTTGCTTGCAGGCACGCCCACGGGTCCATCTCTTGTTTATCTCACCTGTTTGTCTAAGTCTTCGGCTTTGTCAAAAATGGGTCGTCTCTGGGCTTTGACAGTCACTCCCGTCACGTATGACTTTCGAGTTCTGTCAAAGAGGGGCAACTGTAGACACCCCATTTTTGACCGACCTTAAGACTCAGACGTCATCGATTGAGCGCTCGGTGATGACGCATGTTGTGCTCGTTCTGAGGTTACAGAGTCTCGGCTGAGAGCCTTGCCTTCGGACTTCGGGACTCTTTTGTGCTTTGTCTCGGTTTGCGAACCAGGTTCTTTTTTTTTCTTCCCGAAGGGAGGGAGAGGTCTCGTAGACCATCTCTCAGTGGCTGTAGGCTACTTTTCGTGGTCGTAGACCATTGTTCCCGTTTGGAGACCAGTTTTCGGTTTTCGGAGCCGTCGGCCGTGCGCCACGGTTCGGGACCGCTTAACTTTCTCCGTTTGCTCCGGTTTTTGGCACACACCTTGTTTCCTCTCTTTGGAGGGACACTGTGGCCCGGGAGACCACCTTCGTGGTCGCACGCCAGTTTCGATGCTTAACAGTCAGTTTTTGGGGCACCCGGTTTCGTGTTTTGGCCCCCGAATCCTCGTTTTGCATCCGTCTTGGTTCATTTTTGGCATGGATCCTATTTTCATTGTTTGAAAGGTGGTACAAGGGTGGGAGACCACCTTTTCTTCTTGGAGACCACTTTTCCCCGCCGGTCGATTTTTCTTGTCAGGTAGCTGGTCTCCCTCACTTTTGGGCCACAATTGCTGGTCTCCCACCATACCACTAGCTTGCATTCAATTGGGAGGCCACCAATTAGGGCTGCCGACCACCTTTCTCCAACTTGGACCTTTTGAACTGGTCGGTCAGCTTCCTTCTTTTTTGTCTCTGTGAGTGTGTGCCAGTTGTGCCAGTTGGAAGGCACAGACTGCATCCTCGATACACGTATATAGAGGATTGGCAACCTTGTTTTGGCTTCTTAAAGAAGCTTGGCCGTTTGCTCTAAGCTTCTAAGAGAAGCTTGAACCCTTTTTAGCTTCTTGAAGAAGCTTGACCCTTTGGCTCTAGCTTCCTCAAGAAGCTTGACCCTTTTTGCTATAGCTTCCTCAAGAAGCTTGGACCTTTGCACAAGCTTCTTGAAGAAGCTTGGACCTTTGTTCCTCTATAAGAGAGACCCTCTCCCTCATTTACAAAGGTTCAGAAAATTTGGTTAAGGCATATACATACACCCCTCTCTATCTCTCTATTTCAAGCTCCAAAGTCCCTTGTTCTTGCACCTTAACACTACACCTCTTAGCCTAACACCTCCAACACCAACCTAAGCTTCTTGGAAGGTCTTGAGAGGTCCTGAGGTCTGAGTTTTTGGTCTCAAAGCTGCTGGAGTTGCTGAGCGTCAAGGGTAACACTTCTTTCCCTCTCTTGGCCTTTATTTTGCTTCATCTTTTAGCTATAATTGAAAGCATATTTGGGATTTGTCATAAACTGAAAAAAGTTTTATTTTGAGGTCCTTTACATGTTTGTTTAAGGTCATTTTTCTGTTGGGGGTCATCTACCCCCTTGCATGCTTGTTTTCACCTTGTTTTGAGCCATGCACTTAGACCTTTGCATTGAGCTTTGTTTGGCCTTCTAGCCACTGAAATCCAGTGGATTTTTAGTGGCTAGCATACTGTTTAGAGAGCCAAAATCAGAGAAGGGTGACCCTCTCACCCCTTGTTTTGTTTTCTAGCATATTTGGCCTAACAAGGGAGCCCATGTGTGCATGCTTCCAAGCCATGTTTCAGGCTATTTTTGGTGAGTTTTAGGACCTGCATGAGCTTTGTCCAGAGCTGTTTTTTCCATATTAGGTGTCCCTCTTGCATATGTAGAATAACCCTCTTCATAGCATATCAAAGGAGCCTATACTCGCATGCTTCCTAACCTCATTTCAGGCCCTTTTCAGTGAGTTTTAGGGCCTGAATAACTTCTGTCTAGAGTTGGTTTTGTCATATTGGGTGCCCATCTTGCATGTGCAGAACAACCCTCTTCATGGCCTATTAAAGGAGCATCTCATGCTTGCATGCATAGACCATGTTTCAGTGAGTTTTTGGGCTTTATTTGGCATGTCATATCTCTAACTTTTGCTGGTTTGGTGGTCTCTTGAATGCTTCATATACTTGTAGTGTAAACCCTCTTCACTAGCTTGTGTTGCATGCTATTTTGGCCTTTGATCCTAGCACTTTTTGGCCATGCCTTAAACTGATTTTGTGCATGTTTTGGACTTCCTTAGCTCTATTTTTTTGCCTCATAGTCGAATGATGCTTGCTATGCATGGTTGTAGTTCAATACCGTTGTCTAGCTTTGAGTTTTGGAGCCTATTGCATGCTTATGTTAAGGTGTCTCCATGTTTTAGGGCCATTGTGCATCATATTTCAAAGCTTACATGTATGCCATATTCTCATGTTTTTCACTCTTTAAATGTGTTTGAGAGTCGTGCTTGCATGCCTCGTTTTTGGACCATTGCATGAGCCCCATTTCTTTGCATTTTGAGCCATCATTTTAGACCATTTTCCCACTGTTTAGGACCTGCATAGGGACTGTTTGGGGCTGGTTGGGTCATTTGAGCATTGCTTTGCGTACCTCTAGTGTAATGCGCTTCACTAGTTTCGGTATTCGGGCCATCTAGCATGCATTGTATGAAGTGTTTGCATGATTCGGAGCCATCTTGCATGTCATTTCAGAGCTGGAAAACGTGTGATTTTATGCCATATTTCACCCCTTGCCATGCTCTGGTAGAGTGGCATTTGATGCCTTAGGTCCGGTCCCTTGCATCGGGCATGTTTGCATGAGTGTTCCTCCCTTTAATTTCATTACGTTTGGCCACTGATTTGAGTGTGGCTGAGGCCCATTCATTTTAGTTTAAGTCCATCTTGCATTGTGTATGCCATGTCCATGTTGTCGCATGCTTGATCGTCGCATTGTGTATGCCTTGATTATGCCCTTGTGTATGCCCATCGTTGTATGTGCGTTGTGTATGCCATATAGCGTCATGTACATTGAGTATGCCATTCGTAGTTCATAGCATTGCGTATGCTAGTTGCACCTTTGCATGTCATTCCTTGCATGTTTGCATGTCTTAGTTGCGTTTCGTTTAGGATTGCATGCTAGTTGTTGCATTGTGTTTGCATGTCATGCCGTTCTAGTTGTTGCATAGTGTTTGGAGTAGGATTTAGTCCAAACATGGGAAACGAGAGATGTTTCGTACTCAAAGTGACGAAACGTGCTTCAATTTTCGGTCGCCGACACTCTTGACTATCAATGACAAAGTTGTTGGCTTTTGGTGTCCATTTGTGCATTCATTTCACATTGAGTCGTGCAATTCGACTCCTCGGCCATCATGTATCGAGATACGTGATTGGTGGCATGAGTATCGAGGACTACACTCCCTAGAGCTCATGCAATGACGGGGAGAGTGATTATGCATACATATGTTGAAAATACCTTGCTATGCCTATCTCTTGGTTTGTGTGGCAGAAAACCAGGAACATGAGGCAGAAACCGGTCGGCTGACCAGCTTTTCTGGCAGGCCGACCACCTCTTTTGGTCTCCACCACAAAAGGTGGTCGGCAGGTGGTCTCCAAGGCCAAGGGCTGGTCGGCAGCCTTCCCACAGCTTCCCAGGATGGAGTTTCAGCCTTCTGGAGCCTTGTGCAGTGTTCTGAGGTCAATTTCAAACAAAGGCAAGTCGGAGTATCGCGATGGATTTTTTGACAAGGTGACTCAAGCATGCATGCATTCCTTTTCATTCAAGACCGAGCTGAGGTAGCCCATTTCATATGTTTTGCATGCTAGCTTATTTATTTTAGTTAATTTGTTAATTAATTAGGGTTGTGTAATAATTAGCTGTAATTCGTTATTCATTCGGTTGTGTATTATTTATTCGAACCCTCCAACGAGGGCAATGTTGTAATAAGTGTGTGTGTGTGTGAATGTCTTCCAACCCCACGTCTTTCTCCCTTTTATTTACCAGCTTATGATGGTTAGTTTTAGGGCATGTTTCAATTAGCATCCTTATGCTCGTATGTTTGCATCCATTCATCTGCTTTGCATGCACCGGGCTCGGCGCATCATGCTAACTGCATTGTATTTCAATTCCAAGTTGAATACATGTTATCTGTTGCATTTCATATGCCATGTTTAGAATAGTCGAGCCCATCTTAGTTGCATTTTGTATGTGTTGCATTAGCCATCTTAACATGAACTAGGATCATGTATTGATTACTAACTAGTTTCTGTTTTGGCTTGGAGTACTCGGTAAGTATTTATGCTTTAGCATCCTTGCATGCGTGTGAGTGACTGCTATAATAGTATACTTACCATGAGGCTATGTGCTTATCTGATATAACTGCCTGAATGCCTGTGGGTGAAGGTTGGGTTGCTTGAGTTGGAATAATTTGTCGAAACCCGTGTTTTAGTCTACTTGCAAGTAGAAAACTTCAATCTATTTTCAAAACAATCGGATATGCGATGCTTTGTTCCAACTTAGGCAATCCAGTCTATACTTGTGTGTTGTGCGCATCACATAGTAATTCTAGGCTAATAACCGGAATAAGAGCACATAATGTTTTCAAAACTCGATATCATGGTTAGTAGAGGCCGATCTTTGATCGGGCGAGCGGGGGTGCTCACGAAGTGACCTTCCCCAATCGTACCCAAGTTCCCGAGCCGAGGCAACTTTGGTGATGACGGACATGTGGCCTTAGGCACGAGTCAGGGTTTCCTAAATTCTCCCAAAATAAAATATTTAGGTGGCGACTCTGTATTTGGCAAAGCAGTCCATGTTTGGCACTTCTTTCTAAAAATCAATTTTTCAAAATGATTTGCCGGATTTGGACTCTTTGATGATTCATCGGTCTTGCATTGCACTCTGCGAGATTAGATACAGGACCGTGACATTGATTCCGAACTGTAGTAAGCCCCCAATAAATAGAACGGGATTCCCTCCCGGGACGTTCGGGGACGTCTACACCGACTTGTCAGCCGAGGTGCCACGTGTCCTGGTCATGACGCCGAGGTTATCTCGGTAAGGCTGAGGTTATCTCCGAAGATATCGAAATCCGAGATAAGCAAATAAGGCACAAAAGTCCTAGAATGATGAGGGGACTCAACCTGGATAAAGATAAAGCTCTTAGGGAGTTTATCTTTATCTATAGAAGAGTCCTTGATATGCACTGAGCTAAAGTCCATTAAAGCTAGGCTTCTGTTGGGACAGTGATTGAGTTAACTATAAAAGAAAGGCACCCCCGATAGGTCTAAGATACACAATTTATATTCTGAACAGTGAGTTTAGCACTATTAATTATCTTTGAGAGATATACTGACTTGATCGTCGGAGTGCCCCTGGGTGGACGAACCACCGCCGGAATCTTTTCTTTCTGTTGCAGGTCAGACAGGTGCCATCTATTCTGCCAGTGCTCTCCAGCTAAATACTGAGTTGATCGAAAATTCTCTCACACAATTTGGCGTCGTCTGTGGGAAAGAAAGGAGAATAGATGGCCAGCGACGGACAGAAGGATAAGGTTGGGGACGAAATCCCTGCTGGGAGTGGAAAACACGTTGACCCAAATGTAGAGGAAGATGGTCGCAATGAGGAGACTCAGAACCAGAATCACGGCAAGAAAGACGTCGACCAGGATGGCGACGTGCCAAAGAAACCAGATCGAAGCGGATACTACAACGAGGACGACCTCCAGGTATGGAATGATAGATGCCTGCGGAGGGACGAAGAGGTGAAAGAGATGGCAAACAAATTGGCAGACCTGCAATCGGTCGTCAATTTTATGATGGAAAATAACATCATGCAACCACCATTCCCGCTACAGGACACGCCGATTCCAACTGCCAATGCCCAGAAGGGAGGGCAGAAACCAATCCCAATAGCCCTTCAGCACACCAGAAGCGAAAAACTCTCTCACCGGCCTTCCAGGGAGGTCGGGCGAGGAGAATCAAGGAGAGAAGAGTCACGAAGGACACATCGCACTAAAGAAGTAGACCTTGGAGAACATCGGCATGTTTAAAGGCAGGAACTGTGCTTTAACATAACTCATGGAGAAAGGTCAAAAAGGGCCCACAATGAAGCTGAGAGTAGTATTCCGAAAAGACTGAAGTCGGGAGATAGCTGAGCTCCTGGGCAGAGCAAGGAAGACTTGAGAGATTACCTCAAGAGGAAACAACATAATGCCGATGCCAAAGTAACATCACCTGTTAAGCCAAAAACACCATTCTCGGTAGAATTGGACAAATTTGAGGCGCCGAAGAGATTCAGTATGCCGAAACCAACCTGCTCCAAATCTTCCCAACACAACCCAAGACTCAAAATAAGGATTAAAGGGTGCAAACAACATACTCTCAACAACCAGCTCCACGGAACCTAAGTCTGTATATAACAAGAAAAAAAAAAAAAACCGGGATCGCTATAGCGTAGTTAGGATTTTTGGCTTGGAGTACTAAATGAGCTTTTACTCGCTTTAGCATCTCACATGCGTGTGATTGTTGCATATTTAGCATGCTTTCCATGAGGCTAAATGCATAACTAATAAACTGCTTGAATGCTTATGGGTGAAGGCTAAATTGCTTGAATTGAAATAATTTGAGTAATGTTCATATGCGATCACTTTTTCAAACGGTACGTATTCGAAACAATTTTCAAAACAAACATGAATCAAATGTTCTAATTCTTGCAAATTAGCCTATACTTGTGTGTGTGCACATCACATAGTAATGCTAGCCTAATAATCGGAACAAGAGCATATAATGTAAATAAGATTCACATCATGATTAGTAGGGGTCAATCTTTAATCGGGCGAGCGGGGGTGCTCAATTCATGACCATTCCCTCTCGTACCTAAGTTCCCGAGCCAAGACAATCTTGGTGATGACAGACACGTGGCCTTTGGCATAAGTCATGGATTTCTTAAGTTTCCTGAAAATATTTAGGTGGCGACTCTATATTTGGAAAAGCTGTCCATTTTTGGCAATTTGATTCAAAATTGATTTCCAAAAGATTTGTCGGATTTGGACTCTTTGGTGTTTATCTATTTCACATTGCACTTGTGAGATCAGATTCAGAACCGTAGGAGTCCGATACTGTAGGGCTAGTCGTCTTCTGAAAGGGGGCATGAAAAGTCAAGCTACAGTTTCTGGCAACTCTGCTAGGGATTTAAAGAGCGTGACTTGAACTTCATGATATGAAATTTTATTTAGACTTATCTGTTTCTTTGCATTGGTGCGCTTAAGTCACAGTGTTTTCCATCTACTATTCCTGGACGGTTTGCCGGAGGCTTGCCCAAAAACTTGCCAAAAGGCTGACCGGTCGTGGGCTCTGCTATGATGGGAAGACAACCCTTGGATCTGGACTACCGCTATACCGTTTGATCCTCCTTTCACTTCACGGTGTTAGGTGCGAGAGGTATATTAGGTAGTCTTGCTGAGGTACCTTTTTTTACCATTCGACCTAGTTGCATATGGAAAAGCCATAGAAACTGTTCCAAAGTAGGAAAAGATGCTTTCCCGAATACAGGATTGCATGAAACCGCTTTGTTTGAAATAGTGAACCCTAGTTCCTGACGAAACTAGGACAAGGTAACCCTACCCCACCATAGGGGTGTTTTGGCTCTCACTTAACTAGTATGTGTTTTACAGTGGAACTGTACAGGAATGTGCACATCTATTGCGAGTTTGGTATCTGTTTTCGGCCCAAAAATTAGTGTTAAGTGCAGTCCTACAGCTTTGCTTACATCTGTGTTGGTAACATCTTAGCTAAGGTGCTGTACAGTTTCTGATTATTGGCTTTTTTTTACTTTATTTCTTTTTTCTAGGTAGTTTAACACCATAGCTTCAGAAAGTTCGGATATCCCCCAAGTACTCTGGACTCGAGTCGGAAGGCTTTGCAAAGCCGGGGATCTTGTTCTGGGACAACTCGTGTTTACTTCGCTCCCACCGGTTACATGACGGAGAAGAATCAAGCAAAATTCATCGATTCAGTTTTTATAGCAGTCATCCCTCAATTCACCTACGTCCAGTCAAGATCAGGGACAGTCTTCTACTTCTAGTCCAGCACGAGATCATTCGCCTATTTTGATGGCACAGTATCCCCCAGTCAGTATGGAGGAATTGATACATCATTTACAGCAAACAGTTGAAACCTTACAACAAGATGCTACCTGTTAGGCCGAGGTTATAAATAGGCTACAACAATAGCAACCACATCCAACTGCGGCCTCTACATCCCATGCACCTCCCACGACTATCCCAGCACCTGGAGCCACTGTTCATACTGCTAATGTCCAAGGAAACCAGGGCAATCCAGCAGAGCCAATCCTAGCACAAGCCTCCAAAACACCTATCAGACTGAGGCTCCATTTGAGTTTGAGGCTGACCCAACTGCACTCAAGGTCAATAAACTGGAAAAATTGTTCTATAGAGCACAAGGGGTTAACTCTATCCCGGACATAGAGGACAGATATACCAATTCTGTAGTGACATTGCCATATCGTTTCAAAATGCCATACATCGATCGATTCGACGGCTCCAAAGATCCCATGGTTCATCTATGGCTATTTTCGGACATCTTGCAGCCAATGGGACTGACTAGATTACAGAAGCTATTTGTCTTTGGCCGTACCATATCTGGTATAGCGGCCATTTGGTATGCGAAGTTGGAAGATTCTATCAAGCAGAACTGGGAGGAGATGGCCAAGGCCTTCATAGCACAGTATCATACAATACACAAATTGAGGTCACAACTCGTGATCTCAAAGTAATGCGCTAAGAGCCGAATGAGGGGTTCTCTAAATTTGTGATGTGATAGAGGGCTAAAGCTTTAATGATGACCATAAGGCCTTCCGAGAAAGATCAGATAAGGATGGTAGTCCGCAATCTGCACAGGAAGTTGTTACAGAAGATGATTGTCTTACCTCTGTTCACATTCACCGAGCTCGATGAGATAGGAGTGCAAATCGAAGACGCCATGAAGCAGAGGCTGATTACAAATGAGAAGGAGCTAGAAAAAAGCCTTTTGTGCACAGTTCTAATGCTACCACCAGTGGTAGCACAGCTACAAGGCCGTCGAATGTGAGTGTTGTCACTACCATAACCAAAACTACCAATCCCTTTGCCAACACAGCTCCACAAACTTTAGCCAATCCTACCCGATCCCAGAGGACTTTTACCCAACTCTACATGACCCTTTCTAAGGCCATGAAGGTGTTGGTAAAAAAAGGGAACCTCAAACCATTAGAACCCCGCTCGTTACCTGATCCTCTCCCACCCAAACACAACCCTGCAAAGTACTGTGCGTTTCACCAACAACATGGTCATGATACTAACCAATGCTTCCGACTGTGTCATGAGATTCAAGACCTTATTGACAACAAGGTGATCGCACCACCCCAGAAACCAAGTGTAACTACAAACCCACTCCCGACCCACAACCAAGTTCCTCCACCCCAAAATATAAACCTTATCCATACACTGGCCATCCCCTATGACCCCAGCATATATATTACCCCTTCCCACCTACCAAGACCGACATTGTTCATTCCTAAAAGAACAAATCTATGCATGATGGACACGTTTGCACTTCAACCTACGCCTGTGGTGGTGACAGTTGTAGTAAAAGGGAGGTCGACCTTGGAGAAAGGTATGAGTTCATTCTCGGAGAGTTCTGAGGACTTACCTAATGGGGTGTACAATCCAAGCTGCTACATTATGCCAACTGATCAAATCAAGCCTAAATTGGTTTTGCTAATTTTGGTAGAAGTTAATGTGGTTAGAGAGGATGGTCCAAGCCAAGGGTTGGACGATTTGGCAGATCTTGAAGAGGACTTAGATAACCTACAGTTCTTCGATAAGCATGACCAGGGGGACGTGCAGATTGGGTGGTTTAACCTGGATGGGTCAACAAATAATACCAGATGGCGTAGTGGTGAGCCTGATAAAGAAGAACCTGAGATCAGGCCAGAGCAAAAGGAGCTAAAGATAGTAGAAGGAGCCGAAAAGGTTAATGAAAAGGGAAAACGGCCAAAGAGTACAACCCAGGAAGTGGGTGTTGTGAACACTGTAATTCCTGAACAAGAAGTTTCGCTGATGCAGTTTGAGAAAGAAAAAGTCGGATGAAAGCATGTATGTTAGTGCTCAGTCCATCTATTTCATGAATAAGCTGCAGCACGTTCCTAGAATGAGACTTGAGGTGCCACATAACCCGCATGCCTTTGGATTAGGCTATGTGCCCACCAAAGAAGATTGGACCAGAAAGGCGAGAGAGATGAAGGGCAGAGTCGAAGCCAAGAGAACTGGGAAGCAGTATGAGCTCATCTACAAGCCAATCTGAGGCACCCTCAATGGCTGTTTTGTTCGAGAGTGAGAGGATTTCCCATTTTGTGCCTTTCCAGAGCCTTGGGTGAATTGCACGAAGCAGCGTGTCCTCATGTTCGAAATCTTCTTTGATCTGCAGCTGCAAGATAGTGATACTGAGGAAAAGGCTGAACCAAGTACTGAAGCTGAACAGAGCATGGAAAGCGACTCAGACAATTGCGAACTTGGAGTAGGGGCAGCACTGGCTTGTCTCCTTACAGATCCTACGGCTGACTCGAAGAACTTAGGAGATAACCTTGCCATCTCCATGATCGGGGAGGAACTGAGTGTGAACCCAACTAGCAGCATTTTGGATGCATCAGTGGCACTGCAACTTATTTGGCAGCTGGAGAAAGGTTTTCTTTCCCGTTCGCAAGAGGGTGATGAGCCAGAATCTAATTCCACTGAGTCTGTAGAGTCAGAATCAGATTCAAGTTAGTCTGGAGAGTCTGAGTCTGGAATTTCTGGGGGTCGTAACCAGAATGCCGAAGTCCTGTCCAGGTCCTCTTTCTCTTTTGCTTTTGAGTCGGTTGTAACCAGGGAGCTGGAACTTTTGAATGAGAACGCTTCCGATTCTGAGTACTTCTCTGTGCCATTTATTTATTGTATTGACCTAGATTTTCAAAATTTTAATAAAAACGAAGAAGAAGGAATTCCTCTGGTTTTGAAAAACTTGATTAATCGAGAGGATAATTTCTACACCCTGTGCTGATGAAATCATTACTTTTAATGTGGGTACGGAGAAGGATCCGCGTCAGGTCCAGATCAGGTCCACATTGTCTTCAGAGGAGCGCGAGGGCTTAGTCGCTTTGTTAAAATATTTCAAAGATGTTTTCGCATGGTCCTACGAAGACATGCCTGGAATCAATCCTGAGATTGTACAGCATCGGATCCCTCTTGACCTCAAGGCCCAACCAGTTAAGCAGAAATTGCGTAGAATTCGTCCGAATTGGGCGTTGAAAATCAAGGAAGAGATCACCAAGCAGATCGAGGCAGGTTTCTTGTTAGTAGCTGAGTATCCAACTTGGTTGGCCAACATTGTCCCAGTGCCGAAGAATGATGGCAGAATCTAGGTGTGTGTAGACTTTCGGGACTTGAACAAAGCCAGTCCGAAGGATGACTTTCCTCTGCCGCACATTGATGAGTTAGTGGACTTCACTGCAGGCCATGCATTGTTATCCTTTGTGGATGGGTTTTTCAGGTACAACTAGATTCTGATGGCGCCCGAGGACAGAGAAAAAACCGCATTCACTACACCATAGGGTACCTACTGCTACCGGGTTATGCTGTTTGGTCTGAAAAATGCTGGAGCTACTTACCAGAGGGCTACAACCACCATTCTACATGACATGATCCACAAAGAGGTCGAGGTGCATGTGGACGACATGATTGTCAAGTCCAAAGAAAGATAGGGCCACTACACCGCCTTGAAAAAATTCTTTCAACGAATCAGAGAGTACAAATTGAGGTTAAACCCGCAGAAATGCACCTTCGGCGTAACGGCAGGGAAAATGCTGGGCCTTTTGATCACACAAAGGGGCATTTAAGTAGATCCTTCCAAAATCAAGGCCATCCTAGAAATGCCACCACCGAGGATTGAAAATGAAGTGCGAGGCTTTCTGGGTAAAGTGCAATTTGTAAGATGATTTATTTCCAAATTAACCTTGACTTGTGAACCACTATTTGGTCTCCTGAAGAAAGGAAAGAAATTCCAATGAGATGATCGATGTCTGTTTGCCTTTGAGCAAGTTAAGCAGTACCTCCAGAATCCGCCTGTGATGTCGCAGCTAGAGCCGGGAAAGCCTTTGATTCTATACTTGTCAGTAACAGACACGACCATAGGATGCATGCTTGCTCAGGAATCTGAAGATAAGGTGGAGAAAGTTATCTACTACTTGAGCAAAAAAATGGTGGAGTATGAGACCCGATATACTCCGTTGGAGAAAGCTTGCCTAGCCTTGGTATGGGCTACCAGGAAGTTGAGGCACTACTTGTTAGCTTACTTTGTAATCCTGGTTTCGAGATTGTATCCCATCAAATATCTCTTTGAGAAACAAGCGCTTATGGGTAAGCTAGCCCGTTGGTTGCTTTTTTTTTTCTGAATTCGATCTCAAATATGTCACTCGCAAGTCAGCCAAGGGAGGAGCTGTAGCGGAGTTCCTGGCAGACCATCTGATAGAAGGAGATGAGGAAGTGGAATACTTGTTCCCAGATTAAGCCATTCTGCAAGTTGAGGAGGAAACCTGGACGATGTACTTTAACGGAGCATCCAATCAGTACGGTTATGGGATCGATGTGTTGCTGATAGCACCCAACGACTCCCATATACCTTTAGCCTTCAAACTTCGATTTAAGGTGTCCAATAATGAAGTAGAATATGAGGCATGTATTGCTGGTTTAGAAGCCACCCTGGAACTAGGGGCAATAAGATTAAATGTTATTGGGGACCCGAACTTAGTCGTTTCTCAAGCGAATGGACACTGGAAAGTCAAAGAGGAGAAGATGAAGGTTTACCATCAGAGCCTGGATGTTCTGATTCCTAAGTTTGAAAAGCTGACTTTCACGCATCTACTAAAAGAGAACAACAGGTTTGTTGATGCTTTAGCAACTCTATCTTCTATGGTAGACATCCCACTTTGAGTCCGGATGCGTCCGATTATCATCGCGCAGAAATACACAACGGCTTATGAAACTATTACCGCAATAGATGAAGTGCAAGACAAAAACCCATGGTACTACGATATTTGGAGCTTCTTGGAAAAGGAGATTTATCCGCTAAGGGCAAATGCCAAGGACAAAAGGGAATACAGTGAATGGTCGTCCAATTTATCATCTGTGAAAGTAAACCATATAAAAGATGTCATCTAGGAATGCACAAGTTGTGTGTCGAAGAAGAGGAATCAAGTGCCAGATAGAGGCCATTCATGGAGGAGAATGCGGGGCGCACATGAACGGAGTAATGCTAGCCCAGAAGATTCTCAGGCAAGGTTACTACTGGTCCACCATGGAGGAGGATTGTATTGGTTTTGTTTATCGATGCCACAAATGCCATATTCAAGCCAATCGCATGAATATCCCGCTGCCAAAACTACACAACATGACTTCGCCGTGACCTTTCTCAGTCTGGGGAATAGACGTTATCGGTGCAGCCATGCCAAAAGGGTCGAATGGGCATGAATATATCTGGGTGGCTATTGATTATTTTACAAAATGGGTGGAAGCTCAGTCCTCTGCAGTCTTAAAAGCATCGCATGTGGCCAAGTTTATCAGAAATAATATCATTTGCCGATACGACGTCCCAAACGAGATCATATTAGATAATGGCTCCTACTTCAAGAAAGAGGTGATAGACTTGTTAGAGAAATACAATGTGGCTTTCCATAAGTCATCTACATACAGGCCGCAAACTAATGGAGTTGTTGAAGCCGCCAACAAGAACATCAAGAATATCTTGCAGAAGATGGTTGAAACCTACAGGGATTGGCTAGATAAATTGTCATTTGCACTCTGGGGCTACAAAACTTTGATCCGGACATCTACAGGGGCAACTCCCTATGCCCTTGTCTATGGGATGGAAGCCGTTTTGCCAATTAAAATAGAAGTCCCGTCGCTGTGAGTTATGGTTGAGTGTTTGATAATAGAGGGAGACTAGCAACAGAGCAGATTTGAAGAGTTAATGTTGTTTGCTGAGAGAAAGCTGAAAGTATTGTATCATGTTCAAAGCTACCAGGGCAAAATTTCTAGGGCTTTTAACAAGAAAGTTAAGTCCTGGAATCTCAAAGAAGGGGACATGGTGCTGAAAAACAACCGAGCTCCTATTCATGACACTAGGGGCAACTTCAGGCCCAATTGGACTGGTCCTTACATCGTCAAAGCTATCTGGTCGGGTAGACAGTTATTCTCATGGACTTAGATGGTCTGGAACTTTCACAACCGATCAACATGGACAAGTTGAAGAAATACTATTCCTGAGAGGCTCGCTGGGCAAAAAATCCGAAAGGGCGACCTAGGCAAAAGTTAGAGCATGGGAAATTAGAAATAAAGAAAAACTGAGCTCGTAAGATTGAAAACCCTAAAGGGCGACTTTGGAAAAAAGTTAGAGTGCAAAAGGAGGGAGTTAATACTCGAGTGAACCTGAATCGAACTACGTAAGGCCTGATTCCTATCTTCGGGATACGTAGGCAACTTTATCCTGAAGTTCGATCGTAATCACCTCTAACTCAACTGTCCTGTCCATGTGTCTGATCAGGTCATCTTTGTCTATTCTTTACCTGAGAGTTTGGTTGTGATCTTCATTCTGAGAAGAAGAGCTGGTTACAATGCAGAGCAGTAGTGTTTAATCAAGGGGCAATTTTTGATCTTTTGATTATGGGTTGTACATCTTGAGGTGTTAGGTGGTGATCCTTTTTGAAAAGCTTTAATAAAAGTTGATTTTGTTCAAAATTTTACCTTTTACAACTTAGACCATTTTTGGACCAAGAGGAAAATTTTTAATGCTCACAACTTTAATTCCATTGATTTCAAACATAAAGTTCTCCAACTTTCTGATACAAATCAAAGTTGCTTTTATTATATCGAAAAAACTTGAAAAGAAAGGCCAAAGCAATAAACTAGGGGCATAGGTTACTCAGGTACTCCTGCGTCCTCTACTTGTGCTTGTGGAAGCTTCTGAAGACAAAGTGGGCCTGGTTTGTGCATCATCCTCGAGCCAAGCCAAGCACTCGCTAGAAAGGGCATAACTGAAACTAGGGGCAGGGGCCAGAAGTTCCCTCATCCTCCAAGCAATGAGGTACCTAGCCAAGTGTGAACTACGAATTGGGAATGAAACTGGATACTCTACACCCTCCTCTGGGTGGGTCTGATCATATCCGAACTGGCGTCAGAACTGGAAGGAAAAATAGAACACATAGTGTGTCGGGCCGATCAACTGACCACCTGGTTGTCGGGTCATGCTGCAACTCATCTCGGTCAGATTAAGCCAGGGGCAATGCCAAGCTATGTCGGCTGCAGACCTGTGGCACATCCAGTTGCACCACCATTCCTCATTGGGGAAGTCCACTAGGCGTTGACGAAAAAAGTACGCTCGAGCTGAGTAAACTAGGCAAGAGTCCACCACCTTCAGCTTGTCCATCAGCCAAACCTGGGAAGGGATGAAAAATAAGAGAGATTAAAGAATAAAGAGGTGTATGTTGAGAGAAAAGTAAGAAAAGGGTTTTGAGAGAAAATAGACTGTGAGTGCCAAGTGACATGAGAAACACGTATCAGAAAGGGTAGGAAACAATACCTAAAGAAGTAGTGGACTCCCTGCGAACCTGGTCGTCTCTTGCCGATGAAAGGCATCTAAGCCCATCAATGTCTCAGCTAGGACCAAACCGATGCAGCTCTTACCTTCTTTCAAGCATTGCGCCACCTCAATTAGCTTGATGTTAGCTCCACCAAAACTAGGGGCAAGAAGGTAGTGTGCAAGCATACATAAGCAGAGGGCGTGTTGCCGAAAACCTCGCTAGAGGAGGTCGTCTCAGTCACCGATGTCAAAAAATTGATGAATCAAGCTGAGTATGTCTAGCTCTCCATCGTGAGCCAAAGATCGAACTTCATGCAAAGTGAGCCTGCACGTTCGTCCCAAAGCTTGGGCGTGGCCAAAACGAGGTTAAGGTATGATTTCCTCATCGCGCCGAGACTCCATTAATGACTGGAACTCTTCAAGTGTCGGGCATATTTCTTGTGCCCCGAAGTGAAAGACATGTGTAATTGGGTCCCAACATCGGGCCGCAGCATGGAGGAAAGAAAAAACAAAGTGGAGTATGGCTCAACGGAAAAAGTGCATTTATGCTGAAACCTTGGAAATTTACCTTTTCCGTGCCGTCGAAAGTGGCTATCTAATCCGTGAGCTTTTCGGCAAGAAATGGCTCCATTTGTGGAAGAAAGAGCAACTTAAATGAAGTTCTGGAGAAGAAATCATGAAGCAGAACTTTTTGTAGAAGATAAGGCTGTGAGTGGAAGCCAGCTTTCAACAATCTAGAGATTCCTCACACTTGTGGCCGACAAACCACTAATGGTAGCCAGCAGGCTGTTTCTTGTGGCCGGCAACTTCTTTTTGTGGCCAACAGCCCTCTTTTCTGGCCTGCCATCCAACTGTGTGCTAGGCAGTGTTGGCAGCATGTGTTTTGTCTCAATCTTTGTGTGTTTTAAGGTCTTGTTTTGAGTCTTTTGGTTTTACCAAGTGTTTATATTTGTATTTAAGCTGTTTTTGCTTTGTTTTATCGAGTTGCATTTTGTATTTTGGCTGTCGGTCGGCTCATTACCCGATCGACTCATTACTCGATTAAGAAATATCGTGCCAATACAAGTTTTCAGTACTCATTTCCAAGTTCAACTCCATGTCCATTTCATGCAAATATCGTGCTCATGATGCAAAAATAACATCACATTTCATAAACTGTGAGGTTTTATTCCGATCATGATTTTTACAAAAGAGACGTACAAGTTTCAAAAGCAAAGTAAAACCTATCTGAAGCTATACATGTGCTAATGCTACCAAACAAAGAAAAGAAACTAAGAAAAAGTACAAATACATCAGCGACGGTCATCTCAAGCTCGAGAGGCCCTCTTCATCTTCTTCCTCGGAGGGGACTCGGGAGCACTGTCTCCATCAGCACCACTATCAAAATCAGACTTTGAACTAGAGTCGGTATCATCTTCGCTCCCTACCTCAGAGCTTACTTCGGCGTCACCTCCGCTCTCGGACCGCGAGCCAACATCATCACCTCTACTCTCGGATGACTCAGAATGCCGACTCACTGCCTCCTCGGAGTCACTAGTCTCAACATCATCATCGCTCAAAATGGGCTCTAAAGGGCTGCTCTGGCCTCGGGTGCCCCTATCCCTGCCTCGACCGTGACTCACATGTCGACCGCGTGCTGGGGCCTGTCTCTCTCTCCTCCCTACTACTGGAGAAGGTGTTGCTGGTGTTGGTGCTGCTGCTGATGCCATCAGTGTAGATGGAGTCTGAAAAAATAGTTGTCAACATGTCAGCTACAAGTGTATTAGTGTTGTTTGAGAAAGACTACGGGTGAAATGTCGGTGTATTAGTGGAATTATGATAGCGTGATGCACAAACAGAGTTAGTAATGAAATGCAAGCTGAACTAAAGAAAATTACCTAGACACCGTGGAGACCAAGCAACATCTCCCTCCTCTGCACCATACCCATCAGAGAAGCCACCAGCTCGAGGAGTCTCCTTGTATACTCTATAGATGCCTGCAAGTGCATTAAGATGATCAATGTTTGTATGAAACACATCTGAAATGGAAGTGTAGAGGTGCAAATTGTAAAGTGTCGTCCATACCTCGGACGAGCCTCGAACTCTGACATACTCGTGCCCTGTCTCTGCCGGCTCAATCGGAATCTGGTAAGCAGTCTAAGTCGGCCGTCAGGATGTAAGTGTGGTAGGAAGCTCCAACCAACGGATAGTCTGCTCAATAGGGGGAGACCCTCTAGTATGGACCCCAGTTGCTCGAGTTGCCTTGCCCGCCATAGAAGCCCTTGTTCTCTCACCTGCGCGAGCTCTCGTCAGAGTAGGCATAAGGCGGGTCTGAATGAATGTCGTGTCATCGCTTTCTCCTCTGAAGAAGTCAACGTCCAGGCCTACCATGAACTGTATGACTGCATCTACTGATAGGCTATCTGTTGTCCTCATAGACTCCAGGGTTGGCATCAAAACGACTGGGTTAGGCGAGCCCATAGTCTGGCGTATGAATCTCTCGCTCAGAAACCAAGCCCGGTAGACTGGGCCCTCCAGTAGAATCTAAAAGCGCAATGTGCTTCAAGCTCCTGCGTATTGGTCTCAAACCCCAACCGACATCATAGCCCAAGGCTACCACACGATCTATAAATGGAGAATGTACAGATTGTTAGTTGTTGTTGGTTACCAAAGTGTGAATCAGAGCTGTATTAAAGAAAAAATGACTGTGAGTTTCGAGTTACCTCGACAGTGACCACCGTATCAAAGTAATGGCGAAAGAAGGCGAAGGTCTCGCGACTCCAGCACTGACACCGACTATCGTATCACCGTAAGTACGGGACAACAAAAAGGAGCTCCTCTATAGGCTCTAGAGTGAGGGCTAGAAAGTATGAGTTAACCCATAGCTGCAAGGAAAGGGCAGTGATGTGAGCATAAATATATACAAAAAGTGCAAAGCAGAAAGCACAAGACATCAACAGATATAGAAAATGCAAAGGAAAAAGCACAGAGCATCAACAGATGTAGAAAGTGCAAAACAAAAAGCACAGGTGTTGAACAGATATAAAGCAAAAAATGTGAAGTAAAAAGTGTAAGTGCAAAGAGGAAACTGAAATGCATACCTCCCAGGCTCGCCAGTAGCCTCTGATCTGCTTTCCCCTCATGTGGGAGGTGGAGCTCATATAGCCATAAAGAATGGCGAGGCCAACTCCGCCCCAGTCATAGAATCTCACCCGGAGAAGTGTCACCAAGGTGCTCAATAGATATAAACCCACGGTGTTCCACCTGTTCAAAAACAAGGTGGTACTGAGGACAAACATCAAGAAGCCCCGGGCATACTGCTCTATCTCCTTCAGCATCTCGGGCTCGCTCCCTCTGAACTACTCAGCAAACCAATTATACCATTTCACCATAGCCAGCAGGTATAGATGTGGGCGCGCTCCCAACAGATCGATCCAAGCAACCTTCCACTCGCCCATGTCTGTGTCAAAAGGGATCGGGTCACCCCCTACTCCTAAGCCTGTGACCATGTCAAAGTCATAGGGAGTCATCATCATCTCTCCAGCGGTAGAGAGGTGGAAGGAGTTAGTGGTGTCCCAATACCTCTCCACTAGCGCTCCTAGAAGGGGGCAACTCGCTATGACGCGTGTCAGTCCAGAGCAGAAAAGGCTGAAGCCAGCCTCATCGACGATGTCGAGGACTTTGATAGGGAGCTCATCGTACCAGTCCCTCGCCGTCGTCACTCCGTACCCCCTGTAGGCACGGGAGTCTCCCTATGGCAGAGAAAAAGAGTGAATAAGGCATTTATGAAAATGAAAGCAGATGAAACGCAGTGCAAGAAATACAGTTAAAGGAAAGACAGGAATGCATGAAAATAAAGTTCATACCTCGGTAGCGCTAGATGAAAGGTAGGAGGCCGGCTCCCTCAGTAAGAAGTCTTCTAGTACGCCATGAGCAAACTCGCTAAAATGCCTGATGCCTTCAGGAGGTAATATGTGTGTGTGGGGATGATATGTCGCTAGATCGAAGGGTCGTACTCTCAGTGGTAACAGCTCTGGCTCGAACTTTGGCGCGAACTCTGCCTCAAGATCAGCCTCAATGTCCTTCACCGCCCCGCCGGCCTCGGCAACTGTTGGCTCCTCCACCTCAACTACAGATGGAAACACAAGTGGAACCTCGAGAGGAGCTCCATTGTGAGGAATATCGTCTGCCATCTAGAAAATGGGTGAAAAGTAGGTGAAAAGTGAAGAAAAATGGAGAAAATAGGGAAAACTTGAAAAAAGTCAACCCTAGGAGAGAGAAAGTGGGAGAAAAAGTCAAAACCCAGGAAAGTTCACGAAACCCGAGAGAAACTCAAGGAGAACAAGCCTAGAGTGGTGAAAATCCAAGAAAAAGTGTCGAAGTCAAATTCTGTTCTGTTCAAAATGTAGAGAATCAGGAGGATTTTACAAAAAAAATGTGCGTGGGGTGTTGGAAAACGCGTACAAAGCACGGATCTAGAGAGAGAAAGTGCCTAGAGAGAGGGAAAAAGCTATTTCGAGCTTGGAGAAGTGAGAAAATGAAGTGTCATGACCTATTCTTAAAGACCCATGCGTAGAAGGACAAATATGCCCCGAACTGGCCACCATTGGTGGCCGGTAGGGTTTTCTGGTGGCCGGCAACTGGCCAGCGGTTTCCCCTGGTGACCGGTGGCTCTCAGGTGGGTCCTGGTGTTGTTCTGTGCTTCTGCTCCCTGCGTGGTGTATAGAAAGTTCTGTTTCGAAAGCTTGCAGCTACGTTCCGGTGTGTGAACGTGTCCCACTTGCTACTATAAACGAGGTATATTCTTTTGAACATGTTGTGATTCCTCCGAGAGGTAAATCGGCGGTTGTCACCGGATATCATTTTATTCATTTTGTCAAATTATGTCTTTGCCCTCTTCCGTTGCATCGTTGCATAGAATGTGCATTTTACATATACGTATGTTGCACGCATGTCTTACATCGTTTATGATTTACGCATGGAACATGCTGTCAATTTTGAATAGAATATGCTTTTACTTTTGCATAAAATATGCTTTTGTTTCTTGCATAGAACATGCCTTCAATTAACATCATATGCCTGTTGTCTATCTTGCATGGAATATGCGTTGTCATGGTATTGACTCATTCACTGTGTGCATCTATCGCATTTGTTCATTTTGTGCATCTATCGCACGCCTTTCTCTTGTTTCTCGAGACGTGTGAATCACGAGCCTGAGCAGTTTCTTTTGTTTCTCAAGATGCGTGAATCACGGCCCTAGGCATGTTTTATCTCTGGACGTAAGAAGCGCGAGCCCGAGCGGTTTCTTTTGTTTCTTAGGACACGCGAAGCGTGGCCTTGGGCGTGCTTTATCTCGGGACGTGTGAATCGTAAGCCTGAGCGATTTCTTTTGTTTCTCAGGACGTATGAAGCACGGCGTTGGGCGTGTTTTATCTTATGACGTGTGAAGCACGAACCCGAGCGGTTTCTTTTGTTTCTCAGGACGCATAAAGCACAACCCTAGGCATCTTTTATCTCGGGACGCATGAGCGCGAGCCTGAGCGATTTCTTCTGTTTCTCAAGACGCATGAAGCACGGCCTTGGGCGTGTTTTATCTCGGGACACCTGAAGCGCGAACCCAAGTGGTTTCTTTTGTTTCTCAGGACGCGTGAAGCGTGGCTCTGGGTGTGTTTTATCTCGGGACGCGTGAAGCGCGAGCCCGAGTGGTTTCTTTTGTTTCTCAGGACGCATGAAGCGTGGTCTTGGGCTTGTTTTATCTCGAGATGCATAAAGCCCGAGCCCGAGCACAAGCAATTTCTTTTGTTTCTCAAGACTCGTGAAGTACAGTTCTTGGCATGTTTTATCTCGAGATGCGTGAAGTGGGAGCCCAAGCAATTTCTTTTGTTTCTCAAGATGCGTGAGCATGGTTCTAGACGTGTTTTATCTCCGGACGCATGAAGCGCGATTTTAAGCTATTTTTATCTCGGGACGCGTGAAGCGTCAGCCCGAGCGGTTTCTCTTATTTCTCGGGGTACGTAAAGCGTGGCCCGGAGTAGTTTTTTTGCCATGACCCAAACCCGCCCCCATGGGTTAAGGACATAACCGGCTAGTAATCCCGAGATTACCTACGGCCTCAAATCAAATCAGACATAACTCATCAGAGTAAAGGGGCCAAATGCAAGCAAAATTTAAAACTTTGTCCATAGAGCTATGCTTACATGGCACGTCATAACAAACCATACATACACGTATTAATAACTCACATCAAAATATGTACTAATACAAAGCTCTGTACATACAGGATTTATCAAGTCTAGGTCAGCCAATCAAACTATATATATACAACATAAACCAAAGTCCTCGCCAATATGACAAAATGAAAAGATGGCAAAAGGTGAAGACGAGTCTCGTGCGTGAGACGTATGGCTGACTCTTCAAAACCTTGGTTGTTCCACACAAACTTCACTGAGGCTGGGTTTGGACCTCTCTTGGCTCACGTACAAACACATGAATGAGCGTGAGCGAAAGCCCAGTGAATAATATCAAATAAAGAAGTTATACAGACGGTATGTAGAACAACATGCTTCAAACGGACTCGGGCCCAATTCGTATTTCTATTAGCATATATGAATACAAATTTAAGTCAAGTGACTGCGGTTCCGAACACATCATACGGCCTCGGGCCCAATTCGTTCGTGTCATACTGGCCTTTGGCCCATTTATCTTTTATTCAGATCAAACTCGCCTTTGGCCCATCCATTCTTTCATTCAGATCAAACTGGCCTTTGGCCCATTCATTCTATCATGTCAAACTGGCCTATGGCCCATTCAAACTTTCATGTCAAACTGGCCTATGGCCCATTCAAACTTCCATGTCAAACTGGCCTATGGCCCATTCAAACTTTCATGCCAAACTGGCCTATGGCCCATTCAAACTTTCATTCATGTCAGACTAGCCTCTGGCCCATTCATTTGGCATAGCAAACATTGTCCACCATTCAAATTAACAAACTTATAAACTTACATAGAAGTAAGCAATTGGAAAACAACATATTTCAGATATCTTTGTCAAGATATTACTCATAGTGACCGGTTAGTTGATTTGCCCTGGAGCTTGACCCTACACATCACACAACACATATGGGTCACAAATGATTCAATCCATTCTTTAATTCATATATTCCTCTTTAGGCATTATTCTTATCCCTTTAATTCGTTTACAATGCTTAATGCATGCCTAAGAGTACTTAGAAGTGAAAGAGAACGGAAAACGAAACACAGAATACACTTTCAAAATTTTCAGAAACAGGGTCCCCGCTCGAACGTGGACTTCCCCACTCGAGCGGACCCATGAGGTCTGCAAAAGTGCTGGTTATGTCAATTTTACGCTCGAGCTCGAAGTCTGGCGCTGGAGCGGAAGGCCTCACTACATGGCTCCCCGCTCGAGCGTAAACTTCCGCGGTCGAGTGGACGTCATGTCTGCAGAAAATACTGGGAGCTCGCATTTTACGCTCAAGCGGCAGATCCCCCGCTCGAGCGGACATCAAAATTTTTGGGTTTTCCAAAACATGTTCTTGAGCTTCAACTTGATATTCAAAGTCTCTAAACACATGATTTCAACTCAAACTTCACATATACATGTACTAACATGGTACAAACACTAAATTACAACATTATGAAGCTCAATTCTAGGAATTACTCACATGCATGGCTCAAATTGACCCAAACTCATCACCAACACATTAAATTAAATTCAAACATTCAAGACTAACACCTCCATGGTTTGTACTTGCATGTGGGAGATACTCATTATTCTCAACTTAATTGGTGAGGAGATGATCAAACACATGGACTTCAATCAAAATTCAACTTGGATTACACACTTTATGCTCACACATCGAAATTTGTAGCCATTTCTTGCATGCATGTGCATATTGGCTTTCAATTCAACAAAACCAACTCAATTTCATCATACTCAATTAAATTCATGTTCTTGACCATTAATCAAACTTGAATTCACAAAATTGCAATTTAAAATTCATGAATTCACTTACCTAGAGGCATTAATCTTCCCAAAGTATGCTCAAATCTAAAGTTGGCCTTCCAATCTTCACAACTTGAGCCAAACACCCAACTCTCCTTCTTCCTCTCTCTCTCTAGCCGACCCTCTCTCTTTTTCTTAGAGTTAAAATCAGCCAAGTTGAGTACAAAAAGAGAGATTGAGTGTATATGGCCCTTTATATAAAAGTCCCACTAAGTCAATTTATCAATATTAAATAATTGAGCACTTAATTAATCGTTCTGAATCTAATTATTTTGATTCGAATCAATTTTCAATTAAATTTCACCGTAGGCTCTAAAAATTGCACTAATCATAATGGCGTAATCGATTTTCACATATTCCTACGGTGAACAGATAGAAATTCAAAACCACATATTTTCACATAATGGCACACAAAATCATATCAAACACATAATCATATTCATATTAAGGACCAATTAGCATAATAAGGAACAGGGTTATTATATTTTTCTTATCTCGGGATGCGTGAAATGTAACATTGAGCTATTTTTATCTCGGGACGTGTGAAACGCAACCCCGAGCGGTTTTCGTTTCTCAAGATGTGTGAAACGCAACCTAGAGCTGTATTTCCTTTCCTCATCACGTGTTTTGGTGTGTTCATTGTGTGTTTTAGATCTTTTTGCATAGAACTTGTGTTAGTTTTAAGCTTGAAGCTGCTCATTCATATGTTGTTATCTCGTTATCTTGCATATTGCATTGGTTATTGTTTATTGCATCATCTTGCATGATTATGAGTTTTAAAAATAGCCTGTTGCGTGAAGCGTATGATTCCCGCTTCAAAGTTTTCTTTGTGCATATCATTTGCATCTTGCCCCAGAACTACACTGGTTTGATTCCTTGCAAAGGGATACATAGGCAACCTGTGGGCGCAACCATTTATTTCAGTTTTGATTGTTTGTCCAAGTCTTACGGCCTTGTCAAAATAGGTCGTTTTTGGGCTTTGACATTCACTCACGTCATTTCATGACTTTGAGCTCTATCAAATAGGAGCAACTATAGACACCCCATTTTTGACCGCCCTTACGACTTGGACGTCATCGCTTGCACACCCAATGATGAGTATATGTGCCTGATAAGTGCTCGAAGTCCTCAATAGAATGCCACAACTTTAAGCCTTCAAACCTTGCGCCCTCGTTGCCTTATTTTTGGACCAAAACCAGAGATTTTCAAGCCTACAACCTTTTGTGGCCTATCGGCCCCTTCTATTGGCTGCTAGCCATTGCTTTCGATTGTCAGCCACTATTCACCAATGTGTTTTGCAGATATTTTTCTGCCAGTTGTGCCAGCTATTTGCACAGATGCATACACCTTCCTACACGTGTATATCTTGATATTTCTGAGGGAGTTGCTTGATTTTCTGTATATAGGAGGCCTTCCCTTCTATTTTTAAGGTTAGAATTTTTAGAGCAAAAATTCTCTCTCTCTCTCTCTCTCTCTCTCTCTACAATTCTCTCTCTCTCTTGAAATTTCGTAGCTTTTTATAAGCTTTTGCCTATACACTCTTAACCAAGCCTCTCCATCTTTGAGTTGAGATACCTTTAAGCCTTGTTTGAGCTCTTGAGGGTATGTTTATCTTGATTTGTTGCCTAGAATTGGTTCTCCTAATCTAGAGGTATAAAGCTTTGCCTCTTTTCTTGCTTTATTCACTTTTTTTCTACTATTTTCCAACTATTTTTTGGCTGTATAAACTCTATATTTTTGGGCTGAAACTTGGGTTTTAAGGCCAATAAGGATTGAGGGGTGGTTCACCCTTCTTTACACCTTGCTATCAAGGCCTTTACCCTTGTGTTTCCCACCTTTACATTATTTTATTTTATTTTATTGTTATTTTTTTCAGCTTTTAAAAACTGATTTTCAGAGTTATTTCAGTGGCTAAAATGTTGTTTTGAAGTCCAAAATTGGAGGGGTTAGCCTCCCCTCCTTGTGTTTTGCTTACTATCCTAGCATGATCTATATTTTAGCTTATTATTCTAGCTATTTTTGTCTTAATTCCAGCATATTGTAGGACTTATTTAGCACTGTTTTAGGACTATTTTTTAAGTGTTCATTACATTTGAGCCTTATATTGCATGCTTGTAGTGTAATTGTCCTCATAAGTTTAGTGTTTTAAGCCATAGACATCACCTTATTTGAGTTGATTGCATTTATTTAGTGCTTTTCTTACTTGTTCTCACCTTTAATCACCTCCGCAACCTCCCTTATTTCTTGGCTTTTTCTTTGCTTTGAAAGTGGTTTCAAAATATTTGTTTGTTTAAGCATGAGATTGAGGTGTCATGCTTAATGGTTTAATCTCCTTGGGGGTTCATCACCAACGGTATAATGTCACTTTCATGCCCAAAGCCACACTTGGTTTGAGCCCTCTTTCCATTAGAAGACTTAAGCTCACTTGTGGACTTAATTAATTAAAGAATTAAAAGGTAACTAAATTGGTGAATAAAAAGGTGCAAGATAATAATTTGGTTAGGGTTCAATCGGACGTTATATGAACCCTTGAGTTTTGAGTCATTTCATACTCATTAGTGATGGAAACGGTTCAAGATTCATTCTCAACTACTCCCCTTGATCTTTCATGATAGGGAGGTGGTTTTAAGAGTCTTGTTTGTTACTTTCATTGAACTTGCACACTTGGTTCATAAGCCATCATGCAATGAAATTGTATCCATTGGTGGTTTGTGAATCAAACTTACTACTCCTTTGAGCTGTTTGATGATAAGGAGGGGTAAATTGTGCAAACAAACCCCTGAGAATATATTATCCCTACTCTGTTTGCTCTCTGTTGCAGCAGGACAATCCAGTAGGCACTATTTATGGCCAACAGGCTACCTTCAATGGCCGGCAGGCCACCTTTTATGGAAGGACAATCCAGCAGGCACTATTTGTGGCCAGCAGGCTACCTTCAATGGTCGGCAAGCCACCTTTTATGGAAGGTAGGCCATCTGCCGGCCACCAGTGCAAAATCCAGCAGTGTTCTTTTGAAGAAGAACAAAGTTGGTTCTGAGGTGGAAATCAGCGCAAGTGTTCTACTGTGCAATAGAAGCATTTGGCAGCAGAAATAGTGGCTTTTTCGGGTGGAAAGTCCGTGCATGCATGAGCATTCCTCATTTCCTGAGGCAAAGTAATTAGCTTAGCACCCTTTTCATGTTGTATTTATGTAACTAATTAGTTCATTTTGATTTGTTGTAGTAATTAGTTAGCTAGAATAATTAATTAATTTGTTGTAATAATTAGTTAAGTAGCTTAGCTAATTTATTCATTTGGGTTTGTAATAGTTAATTAATTAGTTTAGCTTCAGTTAGTTAGCTAGTTAGTTCATTCGAACTCTCCTTCGTGAGAGCGCACAATGTAATAATGTGTATGTCTTCCAACCCCACGTCTTTCTCCCTTTTATTTACAAGCTTATGATGGTTAGTTTAGGGCATCATGTTTTGCTTAGCATTCTCCATGTTTGCATCCACTTGTATTGCATGCACCGAGGCTCGGTTCATCATTCTAACTTGCATTGTTAGTTTAAATACTTCTTTGAATACGTGCTTAGAACGCATGGTATCAAAATGAATTAACATACCATGTTAAGTAGCCGAGCCTATTTACATTGCATACTGCATGCATTGCATTAGTCACATTGTATAGTTAGGATCATGCATTTTTCCTAACTCTTTCATCTTTTTGGCTTGGAGTACTAGGTGAGCTTTTACTCGCTTTAGCATATCATATGTGTATGAGTGTTGCCATATTTAGCATGCTTGCCATGAGCCTAAATGCTTAACGGATAAACTGCTTGAATACCTGTGGGTGAAGGCTAAATTCCTTGAATTGGAATAATTTGAGTAATGTTCATATGCGATCACTTTTTCAAGTGGTACATATTCGAAACAATTTTCAAAACAAACATGAATCAAATGTTCTAATTCTTGCAAATTAGTCAATACTTGTATGTGTGTGCATCACATAGTCATGCTAGCCTAATAATCAGAACAAGAGCATATAATGTAAATAAGATTCACATCATGATTAGTAGAGGCTGATCTTTGATCGGGCGAATGGGGGTGCTCAATTCATGACCTTCCCCTCTCGTACCTAAGTTCCTGAGCCGAGACAATCTTGGTACTGATGGACACGTGGCCTTTGGCACAAGTCATGAGTTTCTTAAGTTTCCCGAAAATATTTAAGTAGCGACTCTGTATCTGGCAAAGTAATCCATTTTTGGAAATTTGATTCAAAATCGATTTTCCAAAAGATTTGTCGGATTTGAACTCTTTGGTGTTTATCTATTTCACATTGCACTAGTGAGATCAAATTCAGAACCGCGGGAGTTTGATACTGTAGGGCTAGTCGTCTTCCGAAAGGGGGCACGAAAAGTCAAGCTACAACATTGTATGAATAGGTAAAGCACTATTATGGTTTGAAATTTGAACAGATACTGAATCTGTTTGTTTTGAATTCAAACAGATATAAACCTATTCGGTGAAGGAAAAATCTAGACACCATTTCGGAATTAATTTCGAAATTCAAATTCCAAAAAATAAGAATTTAATTTTAGAAAAATAAAATTCAAATGTTTTTGGCCCAACAAAGATAAGTATTGGGTTGGACAAGCCCGACCCAACCTCACACCACGCACCTGCGCCCAAGCCTAACCCAGTTCGCCCGATCGACCGAACGACGGTGGTGGCGACACACGCGTGTGTGTTTGTTTTGGGTCCAATGTGTCTAGCCCACTTTGCCTATAACCTTAGCCTTCCACAAATCTTGGGTGCCCCTTGAGGCCCTCCCCAAGTTGCAAACCCAGGCCTTACAAAAACCCACAAAAGTTTGCCTACCAAACCAATATGGAACAAGCCTTAACTCAAACCTTTAAGGAAATTTTACCAAGCACACCATTTTCATGGAGCTCACTTTGGCTTCAATTTTCCATTCACCCGATAATGGTTTTGAGCAACCAAATATACTATGTGAATTACAACACGGCATAGAACGCGTTACCAATTAGACCCGCCAACTTTGGCGCGTGAGTCCTACCTAAAAATTAGACCAAAGTTGAGGAAAAAATCTAATTCTTTCCAAAACCATTTCTAACAGTTACAATGTTCAAGGAGGTCATGCGATCGTGGGCCAGAAAAGAAGGAAGTCATAGTTGAAATTTGGGCATTATAAAGAAAGTAAAGGAGCAAGAGAGGACATCAACAACAACAACACAACTTAACTTTTAGACTTAGGCGTAGTTGACATTGTAATTTAGGAGTAGTATCTATCACTGTTTATTCAATCTACCTTCTTACCATCTGTTGATCAAGAAAGTTTGTTTTCCTTCTTATTTACTTATTGTCACTGTTTAGTCCAGAGAAGTCCTCATTCTCTTGAGGCATTAGAACCAAAATCACAATTGCTTGATTTTTCCATATTTAAGTTGCTCAGTTTGAATTATTGCCTGGTTGCTGTCAATCTAGAGCCAGCATAATTTTTACTAACAATTTTTGGCACGCCCAATAGAACAACATCCTAATTTGGAACAATGGAAAAAACGAGGCATCAAAGCCAAATGAGTGGCATGTCTATGTCTTATGCACCCACGGATGCAAACCGCCAATGGCATGGCAGTATTCCCATGGATATAAATTATCAATGAAATGTCTCATCTTCCATGTCTAAAGATTGCCAATGTTACGGCAATGATTCTAACACCTATTGCCAACATAATGGCATGATAAATGATATGGAAAGAATGATTCAGCATTGTAAAGATGAAATTTATTGGTGCAGGAGTGAAAATTTGGTCATAAGAAGAGAAATTAATTCTTTTTATCGACAAAGATTTCAGATAATTTCATCATCTCCATATTATTCGATGTAGAGAGATTCAAATTATTTTGGTGAAAAAATTCATCAATTTGAAGGCCAAATTTACCAAATTGATGAAGAAATTCAATATTGGGAGCATAATTTAGAAGGCTTAGTGACCAAAAAAAAATTAAGACATGAAAATAATGTGGCTTGGGAGGCTAGTACCCGTATTCCTAAGGAGCCAATTATTCATGAAAAGCCAAGGTATGTGGCTCGTAGGGTAAGTACACTGAGTCATGAAGATAACATGATTTTAGGGAATTTTCATAGGCCAAGATGGTGGTGAAAATACACTTGGGGGGCATCGTTTTTTGCCAAACATGGCAAAGAGTGACAAACCATTAATGGCTAAAAAAGAAAAACAATCCCTTTTGACAAAAAATGATGAAAATCTATCACAAAATGATGGTGAAGATTTACTTGGGGGGCATGATTTTAAGCCAAACATGGCTGAAGATCGTGAACAACCCACATTTGTTGAATTTGAAATTTTTGACAGTGTTAATTTTGTCAAAAGTTTTGATTTTCTAAAACTATTTGATATTATGGTTTTTGTTACTCAACGACCACCATGGGTTTGTGGTTCGGATCAAAAATTGATTTTGATAAATTGGTTAACAAAAATAATATCATTTTCTTGTAAATTTGATGGAATAAAAAATGACCATATAAAACAACCCAAGCCAACCAATAATGGCCAATGACCAATTATTTATACCTTACATAAAGGCCAATTTAATGGCCAGTTGTTTAATGTCGACGCATCGACAGAGGACTTCACTGTTTATTCAATCTACCTTCTTACCATCTGTTGATCAAGAAAGTTTGTTTTCCTTATTGTTTACTTTACTGTCACTGTTTAGTCCAGAGAAGTCCTCATTCTCTTGAGGCATTTGAACCAAAATCACAATTGCTTGATTTTCCCATATTTAAGTTGTTCAGTTTGAATTATTGCTTGGTTGCTGTCGATCTAGAGCTAGCATAATTTTTACTAACACCCTCCCAACAAAAAAACACACCATGACAGGTTTCTGCTAATGAGGTCACGATGTGGCTAGCTAATTGGACAAGGTTAGTTACAATAATAGTTTACCAAAGTGGTCAAGTTAGTTAACATGGGGAGTGCAGGGAAACAAAGTTGTTGTATTTTAGGCATAAAACAGTAGAGAAGTTAAAAATCGGGAATTGTTGGTTGAAGCCTTCTCTTTCATCTGTATGTTTCACTTTAGTATTTAGTAATGAACAGTTTCAGGGTTTATAATTCATGAACTCTTGTGAATACCCAAATGTATAAAGTAGCTTAGCATGAAAACAATTTTAAATTAAAAAAAAATCAATTAATCACCATTTATATTTTTACAATTAAACTAAAAACAGTGATAATTAACAAGGGGAGAGCATTACCCAGTAATTAATAATGCAAAGAAAATTAGAAGAACGTAAATGTGATGTGAATATAATAAGATAAAGTCATTGAAATTGAAGAAAAAACGTTGAATTCACATCAATGCGATAACAATTTTTAATTGAAAATTGAAAACTAACTAACAAAACAGAAATGGAAAGAGACAGAGAAATGGCATAGGCTTTTTGATGAGGGGGCGGAGAGGATGATTTAGTTTGGAAGATCGTATACTATATGATGAAGATAGAGTCAATTACACATATACTCTGTAAAGTATACTAAATTATTTCAAATCGAAAAAAAAAGTACACTAATTATTTTATTTTAATCCCTAATCTTTAGTTTAATTCAATTTATGTCCTCAAACTTTACACGTTATTTAATGTGATCCCCTTTTATAATTCTCTTTTGTGTTATTTACATGGCGATACCATAAATTATTAAAAAGTATAATTGTGAACCCTTAAACTATTGAAAAGTATCACTTTAGTCTCTAAATTATTTACAAATGAACCTCCTAAACTATTGTTGCACTTTATTTTGACCCATTCCGTTAGGGGTCCAATTTTTACGTTTTTATAGTTTAAAGGGTCCATTTATATACTTTTATAGTTTATGGGACAAAGTGATACTTCTCAATAATTTAAGGGGTTTATTTTTATGATTTTATATTTTACGAGGTCAACATAATACTTCTAAATAATTCGTGAGGTACATTTGTTTGATTTTATAGTTAAAGGGTCATGGTCATATTTCTAAATAACGTATAGGCTTTCGTGTAAATAATCCATTATTTCTTAACTTTAGATGAAAAAATTGAACATCATGTTTATATCAAAATTTGAAGAGTCTATTTAAATGAATTTGCATTGATTGAACAATAAACGAAATACTGGGATTGAACCTAAACCAATTGTAGAATGGTCTGTGAATGGACTATTGCAAGTTAGATGTTAATCAACAATTACATTGGGGAGAGCAAATTGATCATTCTACTGTTTTATCCAAACAATCCGCATTCAACCAATTGACATTTGCTCCTAGGGCACTCTGAGGAGAAGATTTGTCAAAAAGATTTCCAATTCATTGGTACCAAAAAAGACTTTCGTTAAATAACAACTTAGCTTAAAATGTCAATAAACTTATTTCAAATTTGACATTAATCATCAAAAAATATGGGAAGTGTGTAAATTGAGTATTTTATCATTTCATCCAGTCTAATTTTTTAAAAAGAGATATTACTGATGTGAATTAAACTAGCACTGTGATGATCCCAACCACCTATAATAATTAAGCATTTAATTAAGTTAAGGGAGAATTTGAAATTTTAATTGCTCATTATTCTAAATTTAATTTGGAGTTTATAAGAATTTATTCAGTCTGATTCCGTTATATTCTACTGATGATTTTTTTGGAATTAAAATAATTCAATTCATCAATTATACTCTCTTGAGCCATGTGGCTTTCCATTTTTTAATTCCAAAATAAATCATCAGTAGAATCATATACGAATCAGACTGAATAATCTATAAAACTCCAATTAAATTAGAATAATGAGCAATTAAATTCAAATCTCCTTAATTAATTAAATGCTAATTATTTAGGTGGTGGGATCATCACAGTGCTAGTTTAATTCAATCAGTAATTCTCTTTAAAAATTAGACTGGATGAAATGATAAATACTCAATTACACTTCCCAATATTTTGATGATTAATGTCAAATTTGAAATAGTTTATTGACATTTAAGCTAAGTTGTTTAACGAAAGTCTTTCCCTACCAATGAATTGGAATCTTTTTGACAAATCTTCTCCTCAGAGTGCCCTAGGAGCAAAATGTCAATTGGTTGAATGCGGATTTGTTTGGAAAAATAAAACAGTAGAATGATCAATTTGCTCTCCCAATGTAATTGTTGATTAAACATCTAACTTGCAATAGTCCATTCACAGACCATTCTACAATTGGTTTAGGTTCAATCCCAGTATTTCGTTTATTGTTCAATCAATGCAAATTCATTTAAATAGACTCTTCAAATTTTGATATAAACATGATGTTCAATTTTTCATCTAAAGTTAGAAATAATGGATTTATTTACACGAAAGCCTATCGTTATTTAGAAATATGACATGACCCTTTAACTATAAAATCAAACAAATGTACCTCACGAATTATTTAGAAGTATTATGTTGACCTCGTAAAATATAAAATCATAAAAATAAACCCCTTAAATTATTGAGAAGTATCACTTTGATCCCATAAACTATAAAAGTATATAAATGGACCTTTAAACTATAAAACGTAAAAAATTGGACCCCTAACGGAATGGGTCAAAATAAAGTGCAACAAATAGTTTAGGAGGTTCATTTGTAAATAATTTAGAGACTTAAGTGATACTTTTCAATAGTTTAAGGGTTCACAATTATACTTTTTAATAATTTATGGTATCGCCATGTAAATACACAAAAGAGAATTATAAAAGGGGATCACATTAAATAACGTGTAAAGTTTGAGGAATAAATTGAATTAAACTAAAGTTAGGGTATAAATTAATTAGTGTACTTTTTTTTTCGATTTGAAATAATTTAGTATACTTACAGAGTATATGTGTAATTGACTCTATCTTCATCATATAGTATACGATC